>PVIC010023948.1:0-26436 GCA_004025085.1 Thryonomys swinderianus
ATTACATAACTTAATTCTCATTTTTCCCCTTCCCTTAGCACCCCCCTACAACACCCTGGCCCTATATATACAAGCTTTGTTTCCTTTATTTTTAACCATCAATTTTTTTCTTTCCCCTCATTATTTACTCCTAAACTCTATTTTCCTTTGAATATTTACTATTTCACAATATCGATCATGCATTCTAGAACATATTTACAACTTCATTTTCTCAAAGGAGAGACTTTTACCCTCAAGCTTTATGATTTTTAGAAAGATCTTCACTAGTGATAACAGAAGCCCTTAGAAGACATGAGCCTTGCTAATACATTTTTACCTTTGTGCAATGCTACAGTTATTGAGGGGTGTAAGGTATGAGTAATAGCTTACTTTAATGCCATTTATTAGTTGTTAAATTTTGCAAAAAGATTTGTATATTGCCGGGCATGGTAGCACATGTCTGTAATCTCAGCACTCTGGGAGGCTGAGGCAGGAGGATTTTAAGACCAAAGTAAGTTTGACCTTCATGGAGCGTTCAGGGTCATCCTGAAACACAAGGGCCATGTCACAACCAAATGAATAGTGATCTCCATAGATATGATGCTATTGAATCACCCAGTATCTATATCTGTGACCACAGAGGATAAGGATCCTGGGTAGGTTTCCAGGTTTTTGTGTACAACCAGCGAAGACTGGGACATTACACACAATGGTACAGAAAGGCAGCTAAGTTCAGTAAAGTTTGATGGGGGAAGGTACACTCAGAGCACACAGGTTTGTGCCAGCACAAATGGAAAGACACAGATGGCATGGGCAGAAAGGAAAAATGGCACAGGGTGGTGGGGAGAAAAGAATGAAATGGGGGCCTTAAGGTATGAACATTAACCCATAGTAATCTATAAAGTCCAAGAACCCCTGCCTTACAAGGGACTGATATTTGGAGGCAAGTGTGACTTGTGAGTGGAGCTCTTTGCCCAAGCAAAGGAAGAATCCTGGAACCTGCACGTCAACGTAACAGAACAGGTTAAAAGACCAGTGTAAGAAGTTTGAATAGGGGGCCAGAGATTTAGCTCAGTTGTTCTGGTCTCTGCCTCGCAAGCGTAAGGTCCTGAGTTCGATCCCCAGTAACCACATACAATGCTGGGCATGGTGACTCACTCCCACCAGCAATCAATACCACATACCACAGTACTGGGTGTGGTGGCTCATGCCTGTAATCCCAGCACTCTGGAGGCAGGAGGACTGCTGAATTTGAGGCTTATGTGGGCTACATAGTGAGCTCAGGGCAGCCTGAACTAAAAAGTGAGACCCTGTCTCAAAAAAAAAAGGAATGAAATGGGACAAACTCAGCCTCAGCATTTGAAAATGTGTGCCTGCCTAGGGCTTCTCTCATTGTGTGTTTCAGGCAAAGACTGGTAGGATCTTGAATCTGCTGTAGATGTTCCTTCTCATTATTCACTTGGTTCTAACTATGCATGACACGCAATCCAGAGATATGAGCACATAACAAGATCTGAGTGAGTAAATGTCACTGCAGATCACTCTAATGGGCCTGACATGCCAGCACCCTGGCCTGGAACTTTAGGGATTTCCCAAGGTCTTTGTTGTTCTTACTTCTGCTTCCAGGACAACAAAGGAAGGTGTTGGCTCTGGGGTGTTGCTCAAGTTTTTAGAGGGGGTGGAAGGGAAGGGTTCTGTTACCAATATTACCAGGTTGTCTCCATATAAACATGACCAGGTTTGGGTTTGTTCACTTCTCTTGGAGTTGGATTCCAGGTTCTTCTCATCTTGAGCAAAGAAGTGAAGAAAGTGCGCAGAAGAATAGTGACATCGTTCACATGGGAAAGTAGAAGTGAAGAGTGAGGGAGAAACTGGCCCTGTAGAGTGAGCAGCAGCTGAGTAAAAGAGGAAAAAGCAAGAAGAAGTGCCTCTTGGAGGACACAGCTTGGGCAGTTGTGAGAAAAGCCATAGCAGTGAGCTTTCTTTGGCATCTGTGTCCTTTCATACAGTCCAAATCTCAAGGAAACTCACGAGAAAGCCTACGTATGGGTCCTGAGAAGCCCTGCGAGGATCTCATGTTTCAGGCTGACATTAGGTCTAAGCATCTTATTGAAAACCTAGTGGAGTTCTCACAGGAAGTCCACATGCAGGACTTTGGGGACTATTCCATGCATGCATTCCAGAGTTTTGTAATTGAAAGATCATACATACTTCTCCAGCTTCACCACATCCTAATCTCCTGTCTCTGTCCCATTTCCAATTGTACTACCTATCCTGAGTTTGTCTTATCTGTGTACATGTTTCAGTACAGGAGAAATAGAATCCCTAACCCGCTAGATGTTAAATGTGCTGAGTTCATGTCCCCTGAAACTGAAGAATAAATTTCAAGGAACAGTGGAGGTTAAGAGTAGGAAAGATTTGTTGAGAAATATCTCCAGAGAGACAGGAGAGGTCCTGAGTAGGTTGCCACTGAGGCCCTAAGTCAGGGGTAATTTATATAGCAAAGTCATGATGAGGGTATGACATGGGTGAAACTAAAATCAACCTGTAAGTTTACGAGCATAGCTGCTTAGCCAACATTGATCCAGTTGGGACACAGGGTTTGTAACAAGGTTATATGGCTGGCACCACTAACCTTGGCTAATCGATTACTTCTAAAACAAGCATTTGGGGGAAAGGATGGGTCTAGATGTTCTGATCACCCACCTAGGCATCTGATGTTTACGTGAAGTTCTTCATGCCAAAAAGATCTCAAATTACTCTTTATCCCTGAGGGAGGCACGTGGGCCTCCTACTGCATCTTTATCTTGAGGCCTGGTCTTCAGACACACCTCCAGGCACGATTCTGCTGTTTTTTTTCTGCGGACTTCCTTGGAGACCAGTCTGTCTTTCTGAATTTATTTTTACTTAAACTTTGCTGCCTAAAGTAGTTTGACCTATGGGTCACATGAACAAACAGTGTGACTAGGTGAGTCTTAAGCATTTAGAGTAGTTGGAATGTCAGGCAGAGGTGACATCTGTCCTGCTGACTATGCTTACTCTCAAGATCTACCAAGCACTGAGGAGAAAACTGATATCCAGACAGATCTGGTTTGGGCAACATCTCTAGGTATTCTGCTTTACTTTCTTTGGGAGCAATGCCTTTGCCTCCTGCCAGAGTTGCCTGGGAGAAAAAGGAAAAGAAAAAGGAAAAGTGAAAAAAACTACATGAATGTGCCGACCTTTGCAATCAGAGGAACATGATCAGCGAACCCCTTGGAACAGGGCAGACGTTCTGAGTCATTTCTGTACTTATGACTAAGGATTTACCATTCAGCCTCCTACTCCCAGGCCTGCCCCCATCTCTAACCGATAATGAACATTTGGATGGAAGTTGAAGAACACCAATTAACTGGTAGGAGTAATCACAACCGAATAATGGCGGGGAAAATCAGTAATCAGCTACAAACATGAGCGCATCGCAGATAAAAGCTGGGAAACGGAGTACAATTTAGCCTCTGATTCAGAGTCTTCTGGTTTACTTTTCTTTCTTTTTCATTCAAATTAGGGTCCTATTCAAAGAGCTTAAGCAATAAAGGGGTAGCGTTTGCGGAAAAAAAGTTTAGAATTTTAAAAAGAGCATTCCTTTCCTCTTCAGTAAAAATAAGCATAAATGGTTCTGAAAAATACTCCTTGGAAATAGCAGTAATTAGGAAGATCAATCGGGAGGGCAACAGAAGACCTCCTTGAAGAATCAGGAACATCATTCCTGCTTCTTGGTGTTTTTTTTTTTTTAATCTGACAGGGATTAGTGTCCTTAAACTATCAGTTTTAGGGGTAGGTTGCCAGGCCACTTCAGTTTTGATATCCAGAAGAAGCAGGGAAATAGAATAGCAACTCTGGGATGCCAATGGTCAACTTCAAGAAAGGGAAACTAGGGTAATTAATTGCATCAGTTTTAAAGCTATCCCTGTCTGTGTCAGTGGGCTGGAGTGAATCAAACAGCTTTCAGGTTTAGGAGCCAGGCTAAGCTGATAAAGAGTCTAAAATTACAGAAGACAGAGTGGGGTTTAGAGAAAACCTAGTTACGCAGTTGTCAAGGTAACTTTCTCAGGTGGGAACAAGGTAGACATGTGATGTGCAGACCTGCTTCATACTTGGTTCCACTGAGCACACTCATGTTGTCTGTCTTCTTGCAGTCAAGCTTTTTAAGAGGAAAACTGAAGGGCAAAGCTATCAACATGGAACTAGTGGGAAGCCATGCCCAGCCTTTTCAGGAGCCAGAGAGCTTCTCAGAAAAGAATGGGAATCAGACTAATCTAGTATTGCTCAACACGTGAAATATGTTGCAGGCAAATTATGGAGCCCAGGAGATAATCGGCTTCTGTGGGGATTCCAAACTGAGGCTCAAAACAATACCAAATGCTAAAGTGAACAGGAAAAAAGATCTGGGTCAACAAAGAGCAGAATAAAGGGGAACCCCCTCCCCAAATCTCATACAGTCTGATACATTCAGGCAAATGGAGAAGAGGGAGACAAAATCTGTACTTAAATGGTACAATTCATGTCAGAGCTAGCAATAGCTCTAAAATTAAATTTCAATTTTAGTTCACAAGTCATACAGGAAACTACTGCTAAAATTTAAAAATAAAAATTTAGCGGGGTGCAGTGGTGATGTCAGCATCTGAGAACCCGAAGCAGGAGAATCCTGAGTGAGGCCACCCTGGGCTATGAGACAAGATCTTGACTGCAGTTCATTAATTAATCCTTTATTAGCAAAATCCAGAGCTACTATTATAGCTGGCATAATAATCACTTTAAGAACGTTAAACATTGAGTTTATGTGTGTGTACTTTATGTCTCCATCCATACTTCTAAAAAATCTTTTATTACTAAGCAATATCTGGGGAATACTGTTCTCATCATTAAATGTATTTCAGGGTTTTATTTTACTTTCTTTTTTCTACCACTTTTATATGTATACTTTATTGTACAATAGGATATTGTGTAAAACTTGACTGTATGTGTAATGTAATCGATAAACCCTATCTAGAAATGCAAAGAAATGCATTTAAATAAATTACAAATAAATTATAAAAATAGCCTGGAGAGGGAAAAATATGGTGGAGATCACAGGTGCACAGTTATAGAGATAGATGCAGAGATACGAACTGAACAAATGGAGGTACCATCTGTGCCCAGAAAGCAGCTGTGAGCTCCTTCCCTTCTTGCCCCCCCATGCCTTCTCTCCAGATGTGCTCTGGCCCCGCAGTCTCTCCAGGATTTCCCTGTTATAATAAGGAAGCGCAGCTGATGGTGCCAGTGAGCTCAGATTGCTACTTCATCCCCTTTTGACCTTTGGCCCCGCCCTCTGTTTACCAGCTTGAATTCTGGCACTCCTGACTGTAAATGGAGAAAAAAGAGAGAAGGGGAAGAAGCAAAGCAACCTGTGCCAAGTGGCTGTCAGCTCCGAAAAGCCCCACCTTGTTCTCTCTTCCTGTGTATGATGAGAACCGAGCCTGGGGCCCTTAGATCTGCAGTGCACAGGAGCCGCTCACCTGCGGGGCCATGATACATCCTGGGGAGAAGGGCAGGCCCCTGACCCTTTCCCGTGGGCCTGTCCTACCAAGAGCTGTTCTCTGGTTCTGTCTCCTGATCCAGTGCCTCTTTGCCTGTTGAACATTGATCTTGTGTTTTCTTTCATCATTCATTTCATACTCCAACTACAAATATACTTTAATAGTTATCAAATGAAAACATAAGCACACACAAGAGCAAGTATAATTAACAAGAAGACATGAAATCCCCTGAGCTCTTATCTCCCTCCAGCAATCACTTCATTCTTTTTTTTTTTTTTTAAACGCAGATCTTCACTAGATTGTTCAGGCTACTTTTAAATTCACTGTGTCAACCAGGCTGGCCTCAGATTCGCAGCAATCCTCCTGCCTACCAAGTGCTGGGGTCACATGTGTGTACTGCCAATGTGGGCCATTTAAAAAAATTTATTTATTTCTGTGGTACTGGACATTGAACTCAGGGCCTTCTCATGGAGCTATAGCTTCTGTCTATTTTAATTTTATTTAAAAAAATTTTTCAGACAGGGTCTTGCTAAGTGCTAAATTGCCTTGGCTGGATTCAAAGCTGCTCCTCCTGCTTCAGCTTCCCGGAGTACTGGAAGCATAGGTCTGTGTCACCACATCTAGTTTTTTCTTTCTTTTGAGGCAGGGTTTTTTGCATTTTGTCTTATTTGAGACGGCTTTGCTGGGACCCCCAGGCTGGTGACCGCTACTGTGGAGGCCCTTGCGCACCATCTGGACACTCCTTTAGGACCAAATCCTTCACTCCCCTGACTGCTGGGAGGACTGACCATTGGCAACTCTTACTGAGTCTTTTGTCAGATTTGTCCTCTGTCCCAAATCACCGCTCCCCACAGCGCAGCCTGATCCAGTGTGGGCTGAAGTCAGAGTACAAAGGCCATGAACAGGTCAGCTGAAGGCTCAGGCCAGTTCAGGAACTTCTTGTGGAACTGGCTGCTCTGCTACAGCTGTGCCCACTCAACCTTTGCCTTCTTCTCAGTGACGTCTTCCTTACTCCCTTCCAGGTAGAACTTGCAAGGACGTTGCTGTGGCAGACACGTTGAACACTGAGCAGGTGTCCCTTAAACAGTGGAGAACTAATTACTATGGCTTCATGGAAAAGAAGTTTTTAAAAAAAGAAAGTTTCAGTTGATTCCTGGAAACCAGTGTCATCAGAGCAAGTCTTGCTAGACTACAGATTTATGGGCCCAGGAAACAAACAAATACCTGGGTAAATTTAATCTCATCTAGTGATCATTTCCCAAATCTCCAAGTCTTAACTTTATTGACATATTGGTGTCTAGAGGACCCCTGCCAAGCACACACATATGTTATCACAGACCTGTCAGGAGAGAGAGCATCGCAGAGAACTCCAAGTGGAAACCTCTGAAACTTTTCACTTTCTCCAACCAGCCAAGATAGAAATAGTTTTCAGGAGTTGACAGTGCATGTCTGTAATTCAGGAGGGTGAGGCACGAGGATCATAAGTTTGAAGTTAATTCGGCATAGAGAGTTCAAAGCCAACCTGGTCTACACAGTGAGATACTGTCTCTAAACAACAACAGAATTCTTGGGAAAAAAGGGAACCCAGAGAAGACTTAAAGGATGTAGCGGGGGGGGGGGGTCATTACTCACTACTGTGTCTTCATTTAGTTCATCAGTCTGGTTCCTGCAGCAAATGGATGGTTCTGGAAAATAACTTACTGGGCATAGTGGTGCACACCTGTCATCCCAGCACTCGTGAGGCTGAGGTAGTGAGTTAGAGGTCAATGTGTGCCATATAGTACATTCAAGGCCAGTATGAAGTGTGTAGCAAGACCTTGTCTCAAAACAAAAACAACAACCGCAGCAGCAATAACAACAACTTAAAGACTACTAGCTCAAAATGATTCCCTTGATTATGACTACTGTACCACATTTGATGTTATTGTTGGATAAATAAGACCAAATAAGGCAAGGAGTTTTTAATGTATGTGATCTATGGACATTGATGTGGGAAATGTATTCATTTCTATTCCAATTAGAAGGAAGATGAGAGGAGTTTGACTTTATGTGACAAGAATAACATTCAGTGGCAGCTTTGACTCAGGACAATGTTCTCTTTCCTTTTCTCACAGTCTCAAAATATCTGAATGATTTTGAAATCCCACTGAACATATTTCACTTCATTTCAATGAGAACGTCATGCTCATTGGACATGATGATGCTGTAAAACTTTGTAAGACACATGTAAATACTAGGAGTTTTCAGAGACCTACAACTATGAAGTTTGTGTGGATTCATTAGTTAAGGGTGTGCTGAAATATCCCTTCAAAACTAAAAGACACATCCTGTACCTTATACCTTGTACCACAAAAAGGAAAACACAGTTCGTCATAGGCACCTTCAAGTTTTGGGGGCAGCACATTATATGCACAGGTCTCTCCAGAACAGGAAATAACTGCAGTAAGGGAAGACTTTGATGTACACAGTACAGTCATTTGGACAGAATGGCTGAACCTAGTCAGGAAATGTTTAGGATGGGAGTCACTAAACTCTAACTTCAGGTGGGCTCAGCAGCAGAATGTCAGAATGAAGCCCAAATGTAACTAAGATCGTATCTCTGTCGCTGCCCTCCTGTGTTTGCCCTAGTTAACACCTCGGTCACATGGAGAATCTTGCACCACAAGCTGAGAGAGGCGGATAAAGCCTCACCTTTCTATATCTTCATGTGTGCCAGTTAAAAATGTGCAGAAACTGCATTAGAGCAATCAGGGTTCACATGATAATAAAGACAGAAAATATTTCCAGTAAGCAGGGGCAGCAGAGCAATGAGTACACCAAGATAGGGATCAGTTTTGTGTCAGGAGAAGTCGCTCCCGGTGAAGATACATAGAAATTCTTGGGCAGCAGCACCTGGACTAGCTCTCTAGTAAGGGCACTAGGGTAAAAACAAACAAACAAACAAACAACATATATATATATTGAAAAAGGAAGTTGGCAGAAATATGTAGCTATAGAAAAATAAGAGAGGGCACAAATGTAAAGAATTTTGTATCGTACATTAGTACCAGAAAAGATCCACTAACAAAGAGGCACTGAACAACCTGGGGCAGTAGGATTGAAAGTATGAGGGCAACTTGGGTTACATAGTGAGTTCAAGGCGACCCTGAGATATATATAAGATCCAGTCTTGGTAAAAACAAAACAAAACAAAACAAAAAGCCCACAACTGTCATTAAAAATGACTTGTATAGTTGATGTTAGCTAGTCTTTGTCACTGTCTACCTGGAACTGGCAGAAGAGGTGCTGTGATGGCAGAGATGAAAGTTACATATAGGTTAACAGTATAGACTTCTATTTAGCAGTTTATTATAGCCATTATTGCTGTGGACCAAAGCTCTGCTTTGATACGGCATCATGGCACCACTGTACAAGATGAGCCACTGATAATTTGGTGACAGGCCTCCTATATTGTATTATCTTCCTGTCTCAGCCTCTCAGGTGTTGGGATGATAGTTGTATGATACCACATGCAACCTCCCTTCCCACTGAATTGATGATTTGCTGATTATCTAATGTTATGTGGAGCAACATGGGTGAAGCTCAAAAATATTTTGAGCAAAAGATGCCAGATAATAAAAAAATCATTATATGTGTTTATTTATATGCAGCCTAATTACATGCAAAACTAATTTGTAGTGATAAAAATCAAAACAGTGGTTGTCAATGAAAGGTGTGGTTTGGTCGGAAGGGAGGTTATCTGGGGTGATGAAAATTTCCTGTCTTGATCATGGTTTTGGTAATATGGCAAAGTCTTTGTCAAAATGCATCAACTTATAACCTATGTATTTAACTAAATGTAAATTTTTACCAACTACAAACATTTTTTTTTTGCTTTTTGAGACAGGGTCTCGCGTTCTAGTTCAGGCTGGCCCTGAGCTCACTATGGTGCCCAGGCAAGCCGCTGCAAACTCAGCAATCCTCTTGTCTCTGCCTCCTACAAACATTTTTTAAAGGTAAAAAGTAACATCAGTTTCTGTCCATCCGAGGATGTTGTGGCAAAGATGAGGGCAAATGAGCTCTCACTCACAGACCTTCCTGCAGGAAATGGGACCTGTGTTGGTCTTTTAAACAAGCAACATGCCTTCTACATCTGTTTAAAAAATAACAGGTACAGTTTCCAGTCTAGCAAGGTCTCTTCCAGAAGTCTAGCTTCCGAGGTGAAAGCACAAGGAAGTAAGGATACTCGAGTGTGAACACTTACCGAGAAAATGCTAGTGATGGCAAGAGATCTGGGGACAATGTTGCCAGCTGAGTCTGCCAAATAAATGAGGGCAGGGCTGCCCCATGGGAAGGATGTGTACATTTAAATGATAAAATTGTTATACCAGTGGTCTAGAAGGATTCCTACAAGTCAGTGCTGAGGGAAAAGAAAATGGATATAATGACTTATTCTGCAAACCAAGGATAAAACAATGTCAACTATATAAATCTCATATGTGCCTCTGTAGGACTGTGTGCTAGGAGACATACTGAGTCACTGACCCTTTGTGTCCACTTTAATAGATTTCTTTTCTATCCTGTTGCTTACTCACCTTTACCTCGGTCACCTGATAGACGGTTGGCTCTTTCACTTTCTTCAGATCTTAGGATAATAGCCTTTCCTCCTGGGGCCTTCCTCACTACCTCTGTTGGTCCCTCCCACATTTCCCCGGCATAAATGCTCCCATGCAGCATGCAGCGAGACAGTTCTCTTTTTGTTGATGTGACGTTCACCCGTCACTTATGTAGCATATTGATTCCACAGGGAAGTCTGGGCCTCGTCTGGCTGTGTCTCTGGCATTTTGCACAGTGCTTGGTGAAAAGCAAATACTCAGAAATATTTGGAATGAATGAACACAAGTGAATAAATAAAAGCCATACTGCAAAGAGAGCCAAGGCTTAGTTCCAGAATCAAATAGACCACGGTTACCTCAATTTGTTGACTTTTAGAGCCCATGAAGTTTCTAGAAAGATGTGTTGTTAGCTGTAAAAGGGAGGTAATACTTGTATTGACAAGCCCAGTAAAGCCTCAGTGTATTGTGGCTACTACTATTACCACCATTACCCCTTGGTGACATCAGAATTACTGTCTTGTCAGAGGGGTGAGAGGCCCTGAACAAATCCTGTCGCTTCCTCAGTCAGCTCCACAGTGGCCTGACCCAGAATCTTCCATCCATAATTTTGCTCAAAGCCAAGAATGCTTCAGCACAAAGCCTTTCTGCTTCTCCTATGTTCTGTCAGCCTCTCTCCAGCCCCCTCTCCCCCCTTTTTCCTGCTTTGAATGCTGCCTGGGTGAAGCCAAGCCTTTGCTTAGCTTCACTTTGCCACTGACAGTGCCTGTGGGAACATGAGGACAACTCAGCGCTGGCTGGCAGGTATTTGATGCGTTGAGAGAGGTTAACCCAACTTCTAAGGAAACACGGAGCACAGAGCTGACAGATTCATGTTTCCTCTTCTTCCTGGGTCACCGGAAACAGTGACAGCTCCACCCTTCCCAGTGGCTGCTGATAGAAAACACTGATGTGGATCGGTATGTAAGGTGTGCGCTGGAGACAGCAAAGAAAATGCAAATGAGGGTTAAAGTGTATTCATCAACAGAAAAGCAGTGGGAACTGAAAAAGAAGGAGAAAAAAGAGCACTGGGAAAACTTCCACGCAGGCTGTTGATTCAAGGGGAAGGGGCAGAGGCTATTGATTCTCCAGAGACTTGTCAGAGAAGATATCCTGGAAAAGTACCGAACTGTCCAGGCTCCTGTCTGCCAACTCCTGACTCTTCCTGCCCCTGACACTTGTGAACCGATTTGTAGCTGTCTGAGTGCATTGCCTGTTCGTGTGAAGCTGGCCTCTTTTTCCAGATTTTTTTTTTTTTTTTTTTTTTTTTTTTTTTTTTTTTTTTTTTTTACTTTTCTCCCTGTCTTCTGCCTTACGAACTCGTTGCCTCTGTAACAGCTTCATCACAACCTCAAACCCCAGGACAGGGCCTGACACCTCCGGCCACTTCATCAGCGTGGGTCCCGTGGCCCTAGACTGTTCGGAGGCTCTTGGTGCATGGGGGAATGCAAACAGTTGAACAGTGACATCAGACTGCAGCACAACTGAGTTCAAAGCATTAATTATCTCCTGAGATGATATTTTTCAGTGTCAGAAGGAAGGGTGAGCACAGCCTTGGAAGATGGTGCGGTCCTGGGGGACGGAGGAGAGCTCGCTTCTGCTGCCTGAGGTCAAGGTGGACAGTGAACCAGCAGCCCCACCCAAGCGCCTGGCCCTGTGCTCTAAGCAGGGCCGCTGCTCTGAGGAGGGGGCGCCTTGGTTACGGTCCCCGCTGAGCAGCTACACTGTCCTTTTCAAAAATGTTTCAGGTTCCTGTCAGACTTGGACGTGTCACGTTTTGATAGTTTTGTATTGATTTTGTGCAGAAATTCCTGCTGTTTTCTGTACAAGGGTCACTGCCATGAACAGTGTGACATCACAAACCCTTTATGGAGTAGCAAAGCTTATAAAGTCTCTGTCTCCCTGTGTGTCTCTTTCTCTCTCTTCCCCTGAGGGATGGGCATCTACTTGGTATGAAGGGAAAGAACAATTTTCTCTTTCCACCTAGGAAGCTACACTCCACAACCGCCCCCACCCCGCTCCTCCTCCTTTTTTGATGGTGAAAGCCTCAGAGAAGAAGCTCTTTGAGTCTTCTTCCCCAGAATTCTCCAGAAGCACTGACTGCTGTCTTTGCTGAGAATTGCTCAGATGGTTGAGTTTAAGGAGAGGTATTGCCCAGCGTATGTCTCTTACAACCCTTTTTTGTTATCTGACAGTGGGATTTAAAATTTGCATGTACTGAATATTCATTTATCCAATCAGCCTTTGATTACTCTGGGCAGTGTATGTATATTGATGGGGTTAGTGGCCCATTCACAATCACTTTTGAGTTCTTGTTACCATAATCACAGACTCTATTTAATTAATCCTTTTGTGGAAATTATTACTAAGGGTGTTTATTCCTACATGGGAATTAATGCAAGGGTGCTTTTCTCATGCAAAGCACTGTTCCCTTTTTCCTTTCCCTGACTAACTACCATTTCAGGAAGGAAGAAGGCAAATAAGACCTTTGTATATTGTTCCGAAGAGGATGCCATTTATGAGAGGCATATCGTGCAGTGGAAAGAAGTGGCCAGGAAGCATCATTTCATAAATACTCGTAGAGTCCAAGTACTAGAGAGTGGGTGAGGGCTCCGTCTGAGCCCAGGCACTTACTGACTACGTGACTGAGGGTGACTAACTTCCCAAGGGAGGCCAGCACTGCCCCGGGCTTATTATGAAAGTCTTGTGGTCCCAGGAACCTGTCAACCTCTGGGAAATGGAACATTTTATCACCTTGGCTTAGTTATTTGCATTTGTTTATAAAATAAGAAAGTTGATTCTTTTTTATATCATGAGTGTGGTGTGGTGTCAAATTAGATAATGTAAAAGAATTTAGTAAGTTATAAACCTCCATCTAACATAAAGTACTGCTTCTTGTATTTTCTTGTTTCAGGAATGTATGGCCAAAGGCTTGGCTGGAGGACCGGATTTTCATACCAGGGTGGGGGGTCATATGTCCTGCAGACTGGACTCCAGAACTCATCGGGCTCTGAGATAAAACTTCTATTTCTTTTCTCTGTAAATGGCAGGGATCAAACCCAGGGTCTTGAGCTTTCTATGAACACATTCTGCCACTCAGCTATAACCTCATCATTAAATTTCAACCAGATGGCAACGTGCTCCATGGGCATGAGGTACGAGTCCCTCAGAGTTCCACAGGCAAGCTGTCAGGAGGTTTGGACAAGGTGGCTGTGGGGGCTTGGTGTGTTCTTAAGTACGTCTGTCCTCAAGTCGATGCCAGCAGGACAGCAGGGACAGAGAGTTTAGGAATCTCCCTGGGCATTTGCCACCATTCCCAACTTGTAACAACACTCTTTAAAAAGTGAAGTTTTTTCCTTTTGCTTGCTTTTATGATAATCAGTACTTTTTTTTTTTTTTTTTTTTTTTTTTTTTTTTTTTTTTTTTTTTTTTTTTTTTTTTTTTTTTTTGAGACAGGGTCTCGCTTTGTAGTTCAGGCTGGCCCTGAGCTCACTATGGTGCCCAGGCAAGCCGCCGCAAACTCAGCAATCCTCCTGTCTCTGCCTCCCGAGTGCTGGGATGACAGGCGTGAGCCACCACGTCCAGCACTGTGGTATGCGGTGTTGATTGTTGGTGGGCGTGTCTCCACGCCCAGCATTATATGTGGTTACCGGGGATCGAACTCAGGACCTTGCGCTTGTGAGGCAGGCACAGGAACCACTGAGCTAACCCTCTGGCCCCAATCAGTACATTTTTAATAAGTCCTTACCCTGTACTACATCTTGGGAACATGTCAAGAACACCTGTGGCAGGTGAGGTCACACACCTGTGTCCCTCTGGGGCAGGCCCTCTTTCCTTTGTTGTAGAGATGAGGGAATAAAGCTCAGTGCAGTTATCTAACTGACATAGGTTTCCACAGTGATGCACAGGACTAGGATTTGAACGCAGGTCTGCTTGTGTGAAAGGCCCAGGCTATTCCATGTAGGGTTCAGCTTCTCTGAGCCACGGAGATTTAGTCTATGTGTCGCTCATTCAGTGCTTATCCCTCCATACTGGGTTTCTTGCTTTTCTTATTAAAAAAATATATGGTCTCCTTCCCTTTCTTAACCTCTCATTTTGGCCACATCATCACAGGTTCACAAAGGGATTGGACTTGGTCAGAGTGTAAATGAACTACTTCATTAAACACGCTGGTGTCTTTGCTCTGAAGTACGACTTTTTTTTGATGGAGAAAGAAGTGCCCAGGGTTTATATTTTGACACAAGGTCCTTGTTTTGTAAGGGATCAGTAAAAACTGTTATTGGACTGACATTTATCCACAGAATGGCGCTGGGCCAAGAACAATGCTGGTTAAGTTATGACCCTGTGTCTTTATCTCTTGCTGCATTCAAGTTTGGATTATAGTACAGCCTCTCAGGCAGCTTCCTGGCTTCTAGTCTTTTCCTCGATGCGTTTTCCATTCCTGCTGCAGTCAACTTTTTCATCCGCAAATCTGTTCGTGAGATTCTCTTAAAAGCTTCCGTGGCTCCCATGCCTCTTAAGTAAAATCCATATTGTTTCACACACCCCCTTTGAGACCTGACCTCGCACCTCATCAGCTCCCTGGGTCCCGGGAGAAGCACATGGATCAGGCATGGCTCATCCAAGGGCCCCCTTCAGTGGCCCTGTGGCCCCCGTTGTTCCCCCTGTTCCCCTTCACTGCCCCCCCACGCTCTCTTCTGCCTGGCTGATAGCAACCAAGACCTTTGGAATGGAGATAGGATTCAGAAATCCACTGGTCCGAGTTTAGTAACTGTTGAGGTGGAAAGAAACAGGGAAAACTATGAAGGGTGGATAAGGGAGACCGTTTTGAAGGCTATTGCCAGACGCTGGGGGAGGACAGCCCGTGACAGGGGCAAGGACAGCAAGACGCCACGGGGAGAGGCCTGCCAGTGACACAGGGAGGAGCTCTGTGCCAGGACGGACAGGCGAGGGCTGCGTCCCGAGGGCAGGGCTCAGCGCTGCAGTGGACAAGAGCAGTGCCCGCGGAGCCTTCCTTGGACGTTCAGAAAGTGGTGAGCTGCTAAGTACTCGCAGCTCCGAAACACTATCTCCAAGCAAGGAATGCCTCCCGTTAGGCCCGGAGAATGGCGCTGGACTTGGAAAAGAGTTAAATGTTACCCACCGTCTCCTCAGACCCACAGTGTGGAGGCCGTGGACAGCGAGGGCGTGGGGGACTGCACGTTCGGCAGCCCTGGGGAGACAGCTTCTGGATCCTCTCCCTTACCTGTGACGAAGGAGGCCGGCTGCAGGTCACAGTTTTCCCCTTGCCTCTGAAGAGCAAACCATCAATAGAAAATAATCATTCTACTTTCCAACTTATCAGACCTAGTGAAGCATATGTCCTTTCTCCATTTCTGGAAAGCTAAGAGTTATTAAAATCTGTAAATTACCTTTTTCAAATAGTCTTGTTTCCCAGCAAGTGTTTAGTCTGTAGGTGAGTTCTAAAAAAGGGACGAACAGGAGTTTGCCCGTTTTGTGTTATTAAATGGTCCACAAAGATGAGCTCATTAATCCTCACTGCCTCCTTGAGAGGATTGTTATCCTGGCTTTTCAGCTGTGGAATTGGGAGAAAACGCAGCACAGAGGGGTCCTGCCTAAGGCTATGTGGCTGGTCAGGGAGCAATCAGGCCCTGCTGGCCGGCTCTGGGCTCTCAGGGGCAGGGTTTCCCTCTGAGGTAAGAAGGTGCCTTGGGTCTTGTCAAGGTAGCTGCCAGAGCCTGAGGAGAGGGGCTCAAAAGCCCCTCGCCTCTCGGAAAGACAGAGAGCCCAGCGAACCAGGCTGACTGTAGATGCCAGTCACTGAGGCTGTGTGATAACGCAGATGGCCTCGAGGTTGAAGCTGGCCTTCCAGGGTGTTGTGACAGCTGTGAAATGAAAGTCAATGGATGGCACTACTAGCATTGTGAAGGAATGCTTAAGCAATTTGTATGAGCCTTGCATGGGATGGCTATTAAGAGTCACAGGGCTATTTTTGTCCCATCACTTTATATGTGTACATCGCTTCCCAATTGTGAAAGCACTCCTCGATGTGCACAATCATTTCCCAACATCAACTCTGCAAAATAGAGTAGACATGGGCTGAATTGTGCCCTCAGGCCTGGGAGTTTAATCACTAACTTCCAGCACCTCCGAATGTGACTGCGTTTGGAGATAGGGCTTTTTGAGATGGGATTAAAGAGAGGCCCTTAGGGTGAGCCCTGACCAATCTGACTAGTCCATGAAAGAGGAAGAAAATAGGATACACACAGGAAAAACCCTGTGAGGATGCACAGGAAGGTGTCCCTGTGCAAGCCAAGGAGAGAGGCCTTGGGAGAAAGCAAACCTGCCTACATCTTGTTGTTGAACTGTATGTACATTTCTGTTGTGCAAGCCACCTACTTGGTGGCCCTGTATTATGCAGCTCATAAATTAATGCCAGTTGACCATTTTGGAATAACTTTAAGCATTTGGTTATGCTTATTTCTTACTGGAAAATATATCTGTAGTACAATTTTTTTTTTTGCAGATTCATTAATAATAACATTGAAGGTGGCGGGTTGAACTTATGAAGACTTTGTCATGCACTATGGACTGCTGTGAACACCTAGGTTTAATCCTCATAAAAACCATCCAAATAAGTCAGTGGGGTAGAAGTAGAATTCCAATCAGTAAATGCAGAAGACAGAGAACAAAGGAAGAGTGCCACAGGGCAGACACTTGGAATAATTTTTGGATTTAAGCACTATTAATACATACTGATGCTAGCTGGTGAAAACATGAGAACTAGGTATTTGTGTAGTTTCAAAGTACCTCCTTGCAACATGTCTGTTAATATCAAAGGAAATAACAGTAAGTTTGTGATGGAGAAACCCAGCCTACACCAGTTTAACATGGTCATCACAGCTAACCTCACCAGGACAGTTAATATTGACTGATTAGCTGGAGAGATGTTAGATTAGTAAAAGACCTTGTAGGTGTGTCTGGGAAGATCATGGGAGTATTGCCCTGGGCATTCTATCTAGTCCCTGATCTGTTACCCTCTGGCTGTATTCCTGCTCTCTCTTCTTCCTGGCTGTGTTGAGTTCATCAGTGTTTCTCCTCCATGACATTCCACCATGACTTTTCTGCTTAGGAGCTGAGTGACCACAGACAGAAATTGTCAGCCAAAGTAAACTCTCCTTCTTTAAGTTGTATGTGCCTGGTGTTTTATTCTTTATTTTAGTCAACAGAAATGTGATTAATACAGAAAATTGGTTCTGAGTGGGAGGTTGTTGCTATGACTATATGAGACCATGTGGCTCAGAAGCTTTAGGAGCAGGAGGAACAGGAAGGGTGGGTGATGCAGTCACCTACATTAAGGCATATCCCATTACACAACCTCCAGAGAGATGCTCCGAGAAGGATCAAACTCTTATTTCTGCTAACAATGCGTAGCCTCAAATTGCTCATCAAAAAAACATAAAAGACATTTTGAAAATAACTGTTCTGAATTTTCTATAAGTATCGTACATTAAAGAAGATGCATTGTTATATATATAATTCTTCTAATTTATGATTGTTAAATGCAGTGCAGGACCCTGAAATGAACCCTACATCGGCACGAGTAATAGCGGGGGAAGTTGGTATTATTCAAATGAAGTTTGTATCTTCTGTTAATGGTTTTATGCTAGTGGAAATCTTGGTTTTTATAATTATACTACATCTAGGTAAGATGTTAACAGTAGGGAAAGCTGGATGAGGCTTATACCAGCACTGTGTAACTTTTGCAAGTTTTCTGTCACTCTACAGTTATTTCCAAGTTGAATTAAAAAAAAAACCCATTCAGCAAGTATCAGGTTTCAACTATAATGAATGAATTCCAGAGATCTGCAGCATATCACGCTTTCACGGTCATCTTCCCTTCCCCATAGCGCACACGTGGCACGACTGCCAGGGGGGTTATGAAATTATGGAGAGGACTGAATACTGGGTGCACTATGTATTTTTCCTCTGTCCCCTGCAGCAAGGGAAGTCGTATCAGAATTAATCTGTCCTTCTCTGTTGTATATCCTGGTTCCTCCTTTGCGTCACTCCTCTTAGGCTTTTGGGCTACTACTAGTAAGATAAAGGATTGTTTGAAAACAAAGACTGCTGTCCCTGACGGCTGCTCTGAACATCAAGATGTCTGCCCAGTGAGCGGCAGGCACCTGGAGCAAACAGCAGGAGCCCCTGAAGGGAGAGGAGCAGGGGAGAGGAAAGGCCTGCAGATTCTCCATGCTCCTCAGAGTAGGGTGTGATTTTAAAAACATGAATCATTTATTTCTGGAATTTTCCATTTAATACTTTAGACCATAGTGGGTCACAGGGGATTAAAACCTTGGAAAATGAATCCACAGGTAAGGGAAGATCTCTGTAGGTAACAAACTGTTTGAAGGGCAAACGTGTGCAGCTCTTCTTTGTTCATCAGAAGGGTACAACCAGGACGGCTGTAACAAAAGACAGGCTAACAAGGGAAGCACAGCAGACCCGTTTCATCAGAGTGTTGCGTGACATGGGGACCTTTAGAGAGTAAGACCCAGGGGAACCTGCCTGTCTCCCTGGTCAGGTTTGATGAAGAATAGAGAAACATGTGGAAATGGGAATGGGCAGAAGGTTTGTTCTCATGCAGTGGACCCCAATATTTTTGGCACCAATTTCACGGGGACAACTTTTGCAGAGTAGTGATACTTTTGGCATAATTTAAGTGCATTACATTTATTGTCCTTGTTTTTATCATTATTAAGTTGTATATAATGACATAATTATGTAACTCACCATAGTACAGAATCCCTGGGGAGCTGTGAGCCTGTTTTTGTTTGTTTGTTTGTTTGTTTTAAATTCAGACAGGGTCTCGCTCTGTAGTTCAGGCTGGCCCTGAGCTTACTATGTAGCCCAGGTAAGCCTTGAACTCAGCAATTCTTCTGCCTCTGCCTCCCAAGTGTTGGGATTACAGGCATGAGCCATCACACTCAGCATTGTGGTATGAGGTACTGATTGCTGGTGGGTTTGAGTCACCATGCCCAGTGTTGTTGTATGTGGTTACCGGGGATCGGACTCAGGACCTTGCACTTGCTAAGCAGGCACTGGATCCACTGAGCTAAATCTCCAGTACATGTGAACCTGTTTTCCCACAACTTCTCAGCCTCATGTGATGGGAGACAGTGACATGGAAAGTGTATGGTTTATGTGTTGTTTATTTACTTCATGATCTCCTTTTGCTTACTGTGACTGGAGAAAACCATGCTTCCAAAAGATAATGCATAGCATCAAAATAAACATCAACTAGGTAGAGGAGGCTCCATGGATTTAAGGGTGAGGAAGAAGGAAGAGAAGTTGCCTGGAGATGATAAAAAAAAAAAAGGAAATACCATTGTAGATGGAAGTAGAAGAATGTCAGGAAAAGAAGAATGGATGTGGAAAAGCCCAGGGGAACTGATGAAACCAGTAAGAATGTGATGAGGAAGTGTGTAATCATTGTGTGGCTAATAAAAAGATATTTCATCAGGAAATCTCAATCCAGTGCCTTTGGGGGCCATGCAGATATGTGGTGGTCTCAGGAAGATGTGAAAGAGGGTAGGATCTCTAGCAGCTTGGAGAAGGAATGCACCACAAAAGGCATCTGAAATGAAAACAAAACAACACCCAGCATGCATCACGGGAGGCAAACTCATTGCAGCTGAGGACTAGTTTCTGCTTTGGGGCTGCTGGCTTGAGTTTATTGCATGACAGAAGCAAAAACATTCTTATCTATTACAGTACAGGATGTAGCCAATGAAGAAGTATTTGGAGTTTTGTGTTAAAGCTGTGTAGCAAGATGGGCCAGTTTTGAGCTGTTTCACCCAGAGCTCTAGGCCTGTGACTCTATGTATTGTTGTTAGACTACTACTACCACCTGGTGGTCACTGAGGCTGTGCTGATACAAAAAAAAAAAAAAAAAAATGTTGCTTTCTGTTTATGCAGCCTTCACCTTCCAAATCTTTGTCTTGTGACTCAAGCTGTGAAACACCTCAGTAAACTACAGAATGCTGTATAGAACCAGTTATTAGTAGTCTCACTTTTCACTACTGTCATGTCCGTTATTGTGTAATCCGTACTGTGAACATAAGGCTTGGGCGTCTTTGTTCAGTGAGTTTTCCCTGCCCTTGCCGTCTGCTGTCTGCAGTTCTAGTATCCCTTTGGCACAGCTGCAGAGATGCAGCTAGCGTTTGAGAGGCTGAGGAGATTAAATATGTGGGTGGACAGGGAGACAAAAACACTGGAAAGAGAAGACTTAGACTTACTCCTTAGCTGTTTGTCTTCCTGTGGATTCTTTGCTTCTCTTGGCACCAGCTGTGGAACTGTAAAGGTTCTACGCTTCTCCACGACATCCTTTTTGGAACCTGGGGCTTCCTCTGAGGAACTTCATGGGATTATAAAGCTCAGTAGGCTTTCCCGGTGTGGGAGATTGGGCTAAGGGGAAAGCAGGTGAGGAAGATCTTGCCTATTCTGCCAGACCAGCTCCACCAAAAAGAAAATTAAACAGTTGTTTTGTGCACAAGATTCCACAGCCAACGGGTGGAAAAGAGTGCACAGCAAACGGTCTCCTCCCCGACCTGCTCCAGGTCCCACCCCAGAGAAAACCTGTGTCACACACCCTCTCACCTGTGCCTCTGGAGTAATTCCTCCATGCTGCTACATCCCCTCTTTTAGTAACAGAAAAGGCAACACGTCATACACCCTGTTCTATAATGCCCCCTTTGCCAATCTACACACTGGAGTTTCATGTCAAATACCACACTGTTCAGCAGTGAGATAGTACATATATTCAAGAAACTTGTCTAGATGGAGCCTAAATCTCCTTCGCAAGGGCTGCTTAAAGCACTTTTGGCTGCTGTTAACTGTCACCTCTAGGCATGACCCAGAGTCAGTGCCTCCCAAAGGGGGCACAGCAAAAAGACTGCTCTGCAGAGCTCTGGTACATGCCCGGCAGTGAGTGAATCAGAGGGACCGAGGATGGGGCAAGGAGGTGAGGACCCATCACTTGTTAAGTGGCGGAAGATGGCCTCCTCATCTATAAATCACCTTTGTGAGTAATTGCTCTCCTTTAGACAGAATCAGATTTCCCTGAGATGTCACTCCCAGTCCTAATGTTTGATATAATTTAAGAACTCTGAAAAGAATCCCATGATCAGGCCTCTATCTGTAGAGCATTCTTACTGTCTGAGGTTGGGGCCTGGGGCTTGGTGCTGTCAGAGGCTTCCGGGATGACTCTAGAGGTGATGGTGGACCTGGAGACTCGGAGCCACTGGCTATCAGGCAGTGCTTTCTCCAAAGGACAAGAGTCCGTCCTGATGTCTTTTCTTAATTATCCATTTCGTTCTCTCCTCTTCCTGTTGCTCTACCACTGCCTTGGGTTGTTGCATTTAGTTGTGCTTATTTTGTTTTTTGTTTACTATGTGATCCAGGCTGTGTCATGCAGGTGACTCAATCTTGCAACCCTCCTGTTTTGGTACTTAAGAGTCCCCTTGAGGGGGTCTGTAAAATGTCAACTCCTGCTCTTCTCAAGCCCTCTCAGGTTCAGCCATGGAGCATGATACCCGAGTGCAGGGCCAACAGGTTCCAGGTCAGAGCTTCCGAGACCTGCAGTATCACTGTCACTGAGAAAGTCCTTAGCAAATCAAATTCTTAGCCCATCTTAGACCTCCTGAGTCTGACACTTTGTTACGGGGTCCAGCTATCTGTTTTAAGATGCTCTCCGGATCATCCTAGTGCATCTTGAAGTTTGAGAGCCACTGTTGAGAGGCTGTTACAAGACCGGGAGAGGGAGTTGTTACGTTGTTAGCCTTGGGCCCCTAGCGATGGTACGCAGAGGTAATGTGCTGCACATGTTCTCTGGATAGCATCTTGGACATTGAAGACTGAGCCATCTTCCTGTAAAAGTCCCTTTGTTTCCATCCTCTCTTGGTGCTAGGGAAAGAACTGGGCTGCTTCGTTTTTGGTTTCTGTGCTTCTTGCGCCAGTCTGCTGGGCTCTTCCCTTCCCAGCTCCTGTCTCCTCACCGCTGTGACTCCTGACTCTGTGTGAGGACTCTCCAGTCCCCAAGCTAGGAATACATTTTCTTTAGGGGGCTTCCTGGAAGAGTTTGTCTTCATACTTAGTAATTTCACCAGTCAGCATGACTGGCCCTCCTCCACCTCATGGGACTCACTGTGATCAGAAGCCCAGTTTCTTACCTGATTGGTGCCAAATTTTCCTCTACTGAACTACTGTTGTATCAGCACATTATAAAAAATGGAAACTGATTAGGTTTTAAGACTCCCAATGGATGTTATCCTCTAAGGTCCTCTCAGAAGACTGTCTCTCTTCTGATGATGTTGTCATTGTTCAAAATAGCTGGAAGAGGTCTTCTGGATGTGCTGCTTTCCTGAGATGGGTGTTTATACTTTTCCACAATCTGGTTTCAGCTTCCATCACCATCTCCTCAGTGTCCATTGCTCCAATCACAGAGGTATTTGCTTTTTCTTGAACTCACCCTGTACTTACACATCTCCTTGTCTTTGTCCTTCTTACTCAGTCTGAAATGCCTTTTAAAATGCCTCTCTTTGCTTGTTATAATTCTATTTATCCACCAACTGACATCTAAAATGCTATTTTTTAAATAAAGTCATTCTCATTCCTCAAAATTGTTGCTTGCTCTTTCTTCATATGGGGTGACATTTCACTTTTGCTGGGATTAAATGTGTTTAAGTGCACACTGCCCTGAGGGGTGCAGTCCCTGGCTACAGGAACCATATCGTTGCCCTTGTGGCAATGAATGCAGACTTAGAAATCTATAGTACTCTGCAAAGAACGCCCATCAAGAGCTCTAAGAGGACCAATCTAGTTCACTACAAAAATGGCACTGTACCCACACATCTTAATTACCAGAGCTAGAACCAAAGAATGGGTAGCTATTCACGCAGTCAACCATCTCAACAGATAGAGCTTCAACAAATTTTAGGAATAAAAAGAGTTGCATCCATGAGGACCAGCAACTGGAATTAAGTGTAAGACCTCCCAGTAGAACCCTTTGTAGGGGACACCATTCCTTTGTATGTGAAAGCCCTTTCCTGTTGCGCATAATGCTCCTCCTGTAACTTTTATGTTCTGTGTTTTTTGAGAGTTTCGAATTCTTGAGGTGGAAACGTGCTGCCAAGTTTAGCCCTAGCCCCATTTCTGAAAAGTGGGGCAGATTACCTCCAGTTTCTTTATGTCAGAGAGGCCCATGGATGCACATTTTTGAACACCAAGAGGAGGAACTGAATTTGAGGAATCCAGGGGTTCAAGGAGCTCTACAGAAGCAGTAAGCTCACAATTTTATGGTTCAGTTGGAACAGGGAGCCAATGCTGCAAGTGGAAGTATTCACTGTGGCATTTCATCTTTTTTTCCTTTTCTGTGGACCTTTGTTTATTAATGCTTTGCAAGAATATTTTCATTCCCTGATTTCTCTTCCCAGAATCGAAACTGGTCTTGAGTCATGCCTGATGTTCTCAGATTTCCAAGCAAGTCCACCACACCAGAGATTTATCTTTCTTCGTGTTGAAGATGACTGTGGTCTTCCTCTTCATGCCTCCTGCCTCCTTTCCCCATATCTGACTCACTGTTTCCTGACTTGCTGCCCTCCTAGTTTCCGTGTGATAGGCCAAGGGAAACCCACTCCTCCTCTCTTGGAAAATGTCTATTCCCCTACAAGTTCCAGGGTTGTTTCAAAACTCACTTCTTCCAGGAACACTTCCCTGATAAATGCTGGCTCTTAGATGGATTCTAAATTTTATTATATTGCTTAAATCTGTAAACATTCAGTAGAAGGTTTACTATGCAACTTTGCTATAATTATTTTAAATCTGTTTTCTTTCTTCTTTCCTTTTTCTTTTCTCTTTATTTTCTTCCTTCCCCCTTCCTTCCTTCCTTCCTCTCTCCCTTTCTCTTCCTTCCTTCTTCCTTTCTTCCTTCTTTCCTTCCTTTCTCTCTTTTCTTTCTTTCTTTCTTTCTTTCTTTCTTTCTTTCTTTCTTTCTTTCTTTCTTTCTTTCTTTCTTTCTTTCTTTCTTTCTTTCTTTCTTTCTTTCTTTTTCTTTCTTTCCTTAGGATTGACAGAACTTTTGCATTGAGCTATGTTTCTAATTTTTTTTTTCCCTTTGAGTCAGGGTCTTGTTAAGTCACTCTTTCCTCTGTCTCCCAGAGTGCTGGAATTATGGATGTGTTCCTTATGCCAAGCTTGGTTTGTCTTCTACATCAGTAAAGACAAGAAGTGATATCTGACTCTTTCTGACTCATAGAACATCCACTGGCACACAGCCATGATTCAAGCTTAAGGGCCAGGGGTTTAGCTTAGTGGCATCACCACCTGCCTTGGAAGGGGAAGGTTGTAAGTTTGTTCCCCAGTACTGCAAATATATATATATGATTCATATTTAAGTAAAATCTTTGCTGATTTAGGCCATTGTCTAGAAGTGTGTGAGCTTTGCCCATATGTGGGAAAGGCAGTTTGTGGTAGAAATTTCTGAGGTTTCCCTGGACCTGTGTCACACTCCTTCACCACAATCAGGAGTTAATAAGACCTTGATGGGGATATGTAGAAACCAGGGCTGGGAATGTTATAACTTGTAAGTAGTAGTTTTGGGACCCACAGTGGATGATCTCATCTTGTGTTTGCCTCAGAGGGAGCAGAACAGATTTAATTTTATTTGGAAAGAGAGAAAAATATATAACATTTCTTGTATCTGAGTACAGCAGAATGAATAATGCATATGAGTTGTAAACTGAGGGTGTCAACTGCACCTTTTCACATTTAGCCTATAGTGATCATGCTGTAAGCTAAAGGATGGATTCACTTGCTTGTGAACTAATACTCCAGTATGTGTATAAATCACTATCAAAGCAGATTGCCAACTAGATGATAATAGGAAAAGGAGAATGCATTTCACTGACCATAGCTTTTTTTTCAACTTATAACAACAAACTCTAAGTTGACATTGAATTTTCATATCCATGGATCTCCCTAATAAAGCCAGGAAACTTGATAGTTATTGGGGATTTTAAGTGGGGTAGATTGTCAAGCATCATTGTGAAGATGACATATGGACACAGACTTCAAGGAATGGACAGTTACCTTGTGTATTTCTGCCATGAAAACATTTCTGGTTGATGAAACAACTAGTGTAAAGGCTAGAGATCAGGGTGTGTGTGTTATGTTCCAGAAACTTCTGAAGGGTCAGTATGCTGACTCAGAGTAAGGGGAAGAGAGTGGGGAGGGGAAAGACGGGTGGAGGGAAGGAAGGAGAGAGAGGGAGAGAGAAAAAGGAGATACAGGCGGTGGGAACAGCCTGATTATTGATCATTGCAGGTCTTATAGGCTGTTGTAAAGACTGGTTTTCCTCTGAGAGATATCAGACCTACTGGAGAGTTTGAAAGAGACAGATGCCATGATCTGACTAACATTTAAAAGGACATTTCTAGCTGCTCTGTTGAGAACAGTGGTAGTGAAGTGAGTGGGGAGTGGGACAGATACATGGAGACCAGCTAGAAGACTACTGTGGGAAGACCAGCCTGGCTGCAATAGCTTGGACTATAGCAACAGTGGTGGAAATGATGAGAAGGTACAAGTTTCTGTCTTTATTTATGGGGAAGTTGAGGGGATTTCTTGATAGGGCAGATGTAGGATGTGGGAGAAAGATCAGAATGAATTAAATTTCTCAAGATAGGGTCTAACCATGTTGTCTAGGCTGATCTTGAACTTATAAACTCAAGTGATCCTCCTGCCTCAGCCCCTCTAGCAGCTAAGAGCACAAACACACACCACTGTGCCACAACACCACAGCCACTTTAGGATAATTCTAATTTTAGTGACCGAATAAATGATAGAGGTTTCTGGAACATACCACACATACCCAGATCTCTAGCCTTTGCATTGGTTGTTGCATTAACCAAGAATGTTCTCATGGTCAACTGAGATGGAGAAGCTTTTGAGGAAAGGCTTCAGTATCAGGCAGGTGGGTAGAGGTAAGTTGGAATGTCATGAGTTTGGATATGGACATGTGACATCAACGTTTTACTTGTACTACTTTGTGAAAACCCACAATTTCTTAAGTGCATCCATTTGCTGAGACCTTTGGGCAACCTATGGAGTGCCTCTTATATAATGTAGGTTGCCATGGGCAGAAGAGAGACAGAGAGTGACAGTGAGAGAGAGTGAATGGGGAGAGAGAGTGAACGGGGGGGGGGGGAGAGAGA
>PVIC010023949.1:0-26440 GCA_004025085.1 Thryonomys swinderianus
ATTTCAAAGAGTGTAACTTCATTTCCAAATGGTGTTGGTCACAGATGATTTTATAGGTTATTCTTATGTTATTTTTAAGGTACATATAGTTCCTGTTATGAGACATTTATGTTTAAATGGATGCACCTTGAGGCCATATTCATTAGTGAAATAAATAGGACACAGATGTATAAATACCATATCCTTTTTCCTGTATGAGAAACTGAAGGTATAAATGAGGTTAGATAGTATGATCGGTATTATGATACAGGAAAAGTGTTCAAAGGGAACGGGAAATGGGGAGAGCAGGGGAAACTACAGAAGGAAAAAAAAGTTTGATGATAAAAACAAAACAGAAAATGGAACAAAGCTTATGTATTTAGGGGGTAGAGGTTGTAGGGAGGGTAGGGGAAGAGGAAAAAGAATCATGATGTATCATACAGGTACAAATTCTCAATGATGAATGTGATAATAATCTTTACCTAAAATGCACCAATAACCTCAATAAAGGAGAAAAAATAAACTGCCCTAGTGTATAGTAAAATGAATTTTCTAATTTGTGTTCCAAAGGTGTCATAAATCCTAATTTGGAATCCTGTTGAAAGGGAGAATAATAGAAGAAAAATATGATACAGAAATTCATTTATATAAAAATTTATGTGGAAATTTACTTCATGTAAACTGCCAACTGGGAGTGCCAGTATTTTCCATAAATATAAAGATATTTTAATGATAGAAAATCTATCTGCATAATTCCTTTTGAAAATAAATGATGAAAATTTCATGAGAATATATGGATTTTAAGAGAAGGCATTTGATGACAGTGAGACATTTCTGAATTCTAAAAAATTTAATGTAAGGACTCAATGAAACCTTTACAGTATGTGTACTGTTTCCTAAGGAAAAACTAGGTCATTTAGTGCTACATTCCTAAGACACTGATTTTGCATTCCTAAGATTCTTGCTTAGTCAAGACAACATTCTGTAATGTGTCTGAGCCAGATTGTGTATTTTCTGAGAGACCGTAGATACTGGAAAATCTAGTGGCATCTGTGGACATGGCCTGCCTGTCAGTGTGTCACATCAGCTGTTTCTTCAAATGCTAGTCATACAATGAAAAAAAAACAAGTTCATGACATCACCACTATGTAGTTTAATCTATAAAACCCCTCTTTCTAGAACAAAAGAGCAGAGTAGACCGTTGTTGAGTACTGCAGTCCATTCTGCTGCTAACAGACACTTCAAGTACTCTCTGTCTGGCCTAGACTTGCTGGTGATTACTCCAACTCACTGCTGCAGGGCTTTATCTTTTTCTGATAGTAAGTCTCCTTTTCTTTTCTTTTCTTTTTTCTTTTCTTTTCTTTTCTTTTCTTTTCTTTTCTTTTCTTTTCTTTTTCTTTTCTTTTCTTTTCTTTTCTTTTCTTTTTTCTTTTCTTTTCTTTTTCTTTTCTTTTCTTTCCTTTTCTCTTGTTTTGTTTCCTTCCCTTCCCTTCCCCTTCCCCTTCCCCTTCCCCTTCCCCTTCCCTTCCCTTTCTTTTTTTCTTTTTTCAGATAGGGTCTTGCTTTGCAGTTCAGGCCCAGGCGAGCCTTGAACTCACAGCAGTCCTCCTGGTCTGCCTCCTAAGTGCTGGGATTACGGGCATGAGCCAGCTTGCTCAGCACTGTGCTGTGTGGTACTGATTGCTTGTGGGTGTGAGTCACCATGCCTGCCATTGTGGTATGTGGTTACTGGGGATCCAGCTCAGGACTTTGCACTTGGTAGGCAGATTCCAGAACCACTATGCTAAATCCCCAGCCCAAGTTTCAATTTTTATTTTTATTTTTATTTTTACTTTTTAATTGAGTTCTTTATTGGTACATTTTATATACAGCTCACCATCACATTCAACATTGGGCAGTTTGTACCAGTATATTACATGAGTTAATTCTTGCTTTTACCCACATCCCTACCCACCCACAACTCTTCACCCCCCATATGCATGTTATTTCTTTTTCTTCCCAAATCATAGTTATTCTTTCCCCTCATTACTTCCCCCACCACATTCCCTTTGAATATTTCCTATTTCACAAAATCTATCATACATTCTAGAACTCATTTACACCTACAGGTTCTCATACTAGAGAAAAGATACGATATTTGCATGTCTGTGATCCATTTATTTCACGTATTAGTGTGTCCTCCAGGTGTATCCATTTGCACATAAATGAATGGATCTTGTCATTCTTTACGGCAGAGTAATACTCCATTTTATTTAAAAAACTACATCTTCTTTATCTAGCCTCCAGTTGATGGGCATCTGTTTATTTTTATTTTTTGAGAAAGGGTCTCACATTGTAGTTCAGGCTGGCCATGAGCTCACTAGGTAGCCCAGGCAAGCCTCGAACTCAGCAATCCTCCTACTTCTGCTTCCATAGTGCTGAGATTACAGGCGTGAGCCAGCACCCAACACCTTGGTATGTGGTACTGATTGTTGGTGGGCGTGAGTTACCATGCCCGGTATCATTGTATGTGGTTACTGGAATTGAACCAGGACCTTGCACTTGCTAGGCAGACATGGGAACCACAGAGCTAAATCTCCGGCCCCCAAGTCTCAATTTCTTAATGTTATTTTAATGACTATTATCAGTCACAAATTTTCTCTGGGTATTTTCTTCAAAATCTTCACTATGGACAACACAGTTTTTAAAAAGTATTTAGGGCTGGAGATGTAGCTCAGTGGTTCTACCACCTGCCTCGCAAGCGCAAGGTCCTGAGTTCAATCCTGGGAACCACATACAATGCTGGGTGTGGAGACTCACGCCCACCAGCCATCAATACCACATACCACAGTGCCGGGTGTGGTGGCTCACGCCTGTCATCCCAGCACTCGGGAGGCAGAGGCAGGAGGATTGCTGAGTTCCAGGCTTGCCTGGGCTACATAGTGAGCTCAGAGCCAGCCTGAACTACAAAGTGAGACCCTGTCCCAACAGAAAATGATATAATTAACAAGATTTTAGAGGATTAACAATAAACATCAGCAGGCACAACAAGTTAACTATTTGTACTGTTATCCTTGCTTTAGAAGAAGTGTGTAACTAATATAGAATACATACTTATAGCACAACCATCATATCTGTTCTGTTGGTTAGGTCTCTGTTGTCATAACAGCTACCTGAGATGGAACGAACTTTGTAAGAGGGACATTTTATTTTGGCTTTATATAGCGGTCCCTGGTTACATGGTTTATGGGCCTTATACTGAGGCATTGCCTCACGGTGGGAACATGTGCCACAGAAAGCTGTTCCCCTCAAGGATGAAAGCGAAAGAGAGCGGAAAGTGTAGTCCCGGACGCCTTCAAGGAGTGCCCACTGGTGGGCAGTGCCCGCTGCACTGCACCGCTCAATGCCTGCACCCCCTTCGAGGAGCGCCGCTCTGCGGACAGCAGCGTTCACACGCGGGTCACGAGGAGACCTTGCACATCCCAATGACAGCAAGTTTGTCATAAAACATTGAAGAGTTAAGCACTGATCATAGGTATCACTGCAAAAAAATAGAAATTCTAAGAAAAGCGAATTAATTCTTTCAGTAATGTGGATAGAAGAGTCAGTCAGTAGTCAGCAGAAACTTGAAGTCAAAAGAATGTCTTTAAAATCCACTATACACCATTACCTACTTAGTAAAACTAGGCAAAATAACAACGATCACAAGAAACCTTTTTTTTTTTTTTTTTTTTTTTTTTCAGTATTGAGCCACTGTCTTGGTTACCTTTCTCATTTCTGAGACAAAATGCACAGCACCTGAAGTTACAGGAGGAAAGGGTTATTTTGCCCCACAGTGTGTGAAGGTTTCGGTCAGTAGTTGGCTGGCTCCAAGGCAGGTTGTCATGGCAGAGGGGCATCGCAGAGGGAGAAAAAAAATACAGCATGGAAGGAAGGCAGAAGGGAGCAAATCAGCAAGCAGCAAGCAAGAGGACGGGGCCTTTCTTTGTCCTTTCCAGTCCATCGGGTTACGCAGCCGTAGCGCAGGTAGCACTGACACTCAGGGGGAGTCTTCCCATTATTCATGCCCAGGACTGTGCCAAGGCAGTCAGTGGACTGATTCAGTAATCACACACCCTGAACCCCAGCATCACACACTCTAGACCCGGTGACCCCGGAAAGCACTGTCTATGACCACGTGCAGCTTACAAGACACAAACCCTAACAGGCATCAGATGTGTGCCTTTGAAAGGGATCAAAGAAAAGATGGACGTGTATCTCCAGCGCTATTCCTTAGCCACTGGAAAAACCAATACACGTTAGGAACTTCGCCTCTGTTCTAGGGCTCGCTAGCCTTCAGTCTTCCTAATCATATATTAAGATAATTCTATTTTGTGTAGGAGTTTCTCTGAAAACTTTAATGAGCAACTTTTTCCATCTAGGTCAAAGGTGTCTTGCAGTTTGAGTTACTCTGCCCCACGCTGGAGCCATAGGCCTCAAGTTATATATCGCTTTCACAGATTTACAAGGGTTCTGGCTTTGGTCCTGCCACTTCACAGTGGGTGTTTCCTCAACTTAGAGTTATCCCAACATTTTGGAGACTTCATAAAAGCTAAGTAGGGCCTTGGTGCATTCTCATTATTTTAAGCTATTTTTCTCAGTAAATGTTTACCTCTGTAACGAATTAGTACTCCTTTAACTAATTGCATTATACTTACATATACTAACCTCCCATACCCAGAAAATGTTAAAACATTTTCAGCAAACATTAATGTATTTTCTGCTTTTAATGTTAGAGAAGTAAAATATTAATGCTTTCTAATTATTTATTCTAATCAATCCTTTGCTTATAGACAAAAAGCAAAGTTGAAATATGTCAAAAGAACCAACATTCAAATAATGCTGAAGTTAACCTATTGCCAAATTCTTTCTTATATATGTGCATTTCGTGTATATCTGAACTCTGTGCGCATTTGTACCCTAATAGGTTTTTGGGGCAGGGATTTCTCTGCTCCTAACCAGGAGTGCAAAGTCCTGAGTTCTGAGTGTGCTCCCCAGTACGGCTGGGGGAGCACTTTTAGTGACAAAATTAATATGTGCTCTATGCTTATTATGCAATAAATAATTTTGCAATAAATAAATAATTTACAAGATGTCGTGAGCCTAAGTCAATAATTACACCATCTTCCACAACACCTATTTTACTGTATTAATATTATATTTTGTTATTAGAAACAATATTGTCCTGAAGTTCCTTAGACTCTTTTAAAAGATTCTTTCAGGCCAGGCGTGGTGGCTCACACCTGTAATCCCAGCACTCGGGAGGCAGAGGCAGGAGGATTGCTGAGTTCGAGGCTTGCCTGGGCTACATAGTGAGCTCAGAGCTAGCCTGAACTACAAAGCAAGACCCTGTCTCAAAAAAAAAAAAAAAAAAAGATTCTTTCAGACAGCCCTTCAGGAAAACTTCAGTAATGTTTTTCACCAAAACTCTTTAGAAGTTTTCATTTATATTCATTTCTCAGAAAACTGTACATTCTTAGTAAGTTTTAAAATTTTTATCATAGAAAACTGTCAGTATTTCAACTTACATATCTTGCTTGTAATTAAAATTGAGATTTATAATATCTTCACTGCAAAATTTCTGTTCTTGTACTTTTCTACTTTTATGTATTAGTTTATTTTAAAGTGTCCTTTCATTATCAATTTGAATGAATTCATATTTTAGAACTTTTTGATTACTATAAAGCTTGATAAATTTATTATTTACATTTTAGTTTGATTGTTGCCTGTTTTTCTGTAGTTCAGAAAATGTTAACCTTTTTAAAAATTAAGCATGGAAATTTTATTTTTCTTTATGGCTGATGGTTTTAAAATTGTGTTTGCAAAGGCCTCCTGTACCACTGAGATTATAAAAATATTTTCAAATATTTGCCTCAAAATTTTTATCCCACTAATATATATTTTAACTACTAAATTACCTGGAATTTATTTTTTAATGCAGTATGGTGGTGAGGGTTTAACATTGCTTGATAACAAATAGAAAATAATTTGACTAAATCTTTTTCTAATTAATCCATTTTCCATTGTAATGTAGAATGTAACATTTATTATACATGTTACTGAATTTTAATGTCTGCTTAGGTCTAGTTCTAAATTTTGTTCCACATGATACACTACTATATCATTTTAATTTAATTAAGAGAACTTATGAATAAGATTTAATATCTGAAAGGGCAAAGCCGTATTCTTAGCCTGCCTTTATAAAATTTCTTTATAGCTACAACAGTTACGAATTTTAGAATCATCTTGTCCAACATTTTTTTGCAATTGTAATTAAAACTACATTAACATCTTGTGATGAGTATAATGGGCCTTTTAATTTGTTAAGTGACCCCTATATGGCTATATTTTTATACTTTTTATATTCTTTGGTGTATTTTTATAGTTTTTTTCATTTAGAAGAATCAGATTTACAAAATTGTTAATTTTTTCCAGAGTGACTTTGCTTAAGTTGTAACAATTAGCTCCTATTAATATATGAAACTGTAACTTGGCTTTTGTCTCCAAATTTCACTAGGTAAAGTCAAACTCCAAAAACATTTCTTTATGATAAGACTTATGGTCAGAGCCTAAGGCTAGATGTCAACAGTATCATTCTGAATTGAAGCCTCAATAGGAAGAAAAATAGTCTATTGTGCTCTGCATTAGATAAATTTGCCAGGATTCTCTGTATCTTCAAATGTATGGCACTGTAATGGTGTGGTGAGTGTATGGTTGTGTGCTTTTTATGTAGCAAAATTAAAAATCTGTTTACAATTACAGAATGTGTTTAATTTTAGAATATATTAAATTTTAAATTTCTCAATGGCATTCAAGACTAAATGTAAACCTAATCTGTTGCTTACATATATTGTAATTTTTAAATAATCAACAAATTATCTTGTGAATCAGTGGAATATTTTACTGTTGAATTTTTCTTATTTTGCTAGTTTCTGATGTATAATTTATGTTCACAGAATATACTTGACCAATGGGAGGAGTACTGAGGAAAGAATCTCTGCTCTTCTGCAGATATTTTGATTGACCTAAATTTATCAAATTATGTTAGAAAGCCCTAAAAGTTAGAAGGGTGTTTGCACAGAGTTGTGCTGAGAATAAATTCAGGAGACATAACCCAGTGTATGAAGAAATTAACAATATGAATAGAGATTAAAAAGTCCTTATGAAGCTCTCAGATGCCTTTCATTCCACCACAAGTGGTACTATTCTTTCTGCATGTTTAAAGGCAGGTGGTGGCTTTATAGACGAAATCCAATGAAAGGTCAAGACAATTATTCATTTCCTTCGGGCTTTAGGAATGTACTGTGGAGAGAAAAAGTTGCTTTGGGGTCCTACATTATGCAAATTTCTTGTCCTTGCTGGGAAAAATTATACAGATTTCTACTTTGCCTGTGTTTTAATTGTTGCTCTAGTAGTAATCATATAAAAAAAAACCCACACTTTTTGTACCATTTACCTTGAGGTTATTTAGCAAAAGCTGTAATGTTTAAAATACTTCAAACACGTAAAATGTGTTTCAGATACTTTTTCCAATCTCTAACTCATTCCTAGTTCATTGGTTGGTTGGCCTAGATACTAATACTGAGGAAGGAGTCTTCTTACACTGAGTAAGATTACATTGTAATCTTGAGTCTTATTTCATAAATGCCTTAGCTTTGCTGTCTAATTTTCCGTTCTTTTCTCATACATTTTATTTGATCTGTCAATCAACCCATTTAAATGAGTAGGGCCAATTTAATTACAGATGACTTTAAAATGAAGAGACTCAGATATGGGCAAATTAAGAATCTTACAGTACTACATAAATGTACAAATTCTCAGATATTTCATTAAATGAAGGTAGTACAAAGAGTATGATATTTGGAGTCACACAAATTTACCTTAACCTCAGCTTCATTAGTTTGCCAACTTGAGGTTCATAGACCTCAGTTCTATTTTTGTAAGAGGGGAATATTTGTTCTTAATAAACAAAGGCTTCATAAGGATATGAAGTAATATAGATAAACCATCCAGCAATTTATGTTGCTGATAAGTGAATTACTGATCAGTATATTTTTATAACAGATATAAAATATATTTTAGAGTTATATAGCTTATATGGGAATGCACCTGTCATATAGCTTTCTAATAGTTTATTCTCTCTGCCTCTCAATAATCCTGCAATAAGTATGTTGAGGGATTGTATATAATACTTTATGTATTTATTTTAATCTCTGTATTCTCTTGTCTTCTATAAATATTTCTTATGTAGTGAATTTAAAATGAGCGAAACTTTTAAATACAATTCTCCAAAATGATGTGTAGACCAGTTTACTAGTTATTTATTTTGTTTTGTTTTTGACATTGTAATGGTGCGCCAAAATATCTATTTTTTTTCTTATCTGATGGACTCATAACAAACTTTAAGCTGGTTATCACTGATGACTTGATCTAGATTATGAAAATATCAGTGACTTGAGACTTTATTTTATATTTTATTTTTCACTGAATGTGATTCTGGCTATAGTAATCTGTATAAAGCATTAAAGACATATCCATGTAAAAGCTCTAATATTACTGGTGGAACATAAAACATTGTGTCACTAATGTTTTTTTTTTCTCAGATGTAATAAAGGGTGCTAATATCTGCAGTTTAGAGAAGAAATAAATAATCAAGTCATTGCTATATTAGGTTTGCTTTTTATGGATGGGTTAACTTGGTGTGTAAGGTTAAATTTCCTGAAAAAGTAGGTTAAATTTCCTGAAAAAGAGGGGAAGGTCGGTGTCTGACACTGATATTTGTTTTTTAGAAATATATCTATTAATGAATTATTTTAATTCTGTGAATTGTATTATATTATGCACTATCCACTTAAAAGAAAAATAAAATACCGTATTTTGAATATTTATTGTATGTATAATAAGCATCAACATCTTCAACATCAATTGTTAGTTTACAAAATCTATAAAAACAATGGAAATCAATTACTATATGAACTACAATGAAAATATAAGTAAAACTGTACAAAAAACTAATCTTTTCTTCAATTATAACACCTAAAGCTGTCTTCACACTGAAAGTAGCATGTGTCATGTGTAAATACCACAGTGGTAGCAGCTGTATTTTGCTCTTTTGTTTTCTTTGGTAGGACTTACTGCACATCTTGCTGGTCTCGCTGGTTTTTGGGGGAAGTTATTCTAATGTTTTACCTGTCTGTTCATCAGTCTGTTCCAGGATTCTTTTGTGGGGTTCTTTAGGCAGTACATATGGTTCTTCCTCAGTTATGATTAATCTTTTATTGATTCTAGTCCAAATTGTTTAAGAAAATCACTCTGTGTTGTTTTCTTTGTAAACTACTATACTATTTATACGTGACATATTTAGGATTGAGTAAAATACAACCATTAGTCAGCACTTTGTGTTTTGAGAGTTGTCATAGTTGCCATAGCTTGTCAACAACATCTACTCCACCTTTTGTTTTGTTGTGAAATGTAGTCATTTCTGGCTTTATTTCTATTATAGATCTACTGTCAACCTTATCACTATGTGGAACATTGACAGAAGGAAAACTACTTTGTTTTTCTTCCCCATGTGAGAAGCCAATGTTACATCTTTCTGAAAACCAAAGATTGTATTATACATTTATTTATTGTGAAATTCCAACATTGTTTTCAGAGAACCTTGCTTTGTTCTTGTGAACAGTTCTTGTGTTGGCCAACTGGTGGTCTTTTAGCAAAGTTAATATCAATGGATAACTAGTGAACTAATCATCAAATGTGACATTTCAGTTGCTTTTGCACTGTTACTGCTCATGATGTCATATGCTTTATTATTGCATGAATAAAGACCTGGTGGTTTAATTCCAGGATAAATTTCTAAATTCAAGGTGTAAAATATCTTCACCTCTACTGGGACATATATTTTTATTCCATATTTGGTAGGTTTATCTGGTATATACGGTTGAAACCTACAATGACCACAAAATGATTCCAGTTCTTCATTGATTGTCATTTATTTGAATGGCATATAAATTGCTTAACAGTTTGAAACAAAGCTTTCAAAAAATGAGTATATAGTGACCAAGTTATTGAAGGTTTTTTTGTTTTTGTGGATCATTTGTAAAACAAATCTCTTTAATGTCATTGTTCTAAAAATCTTTATGCTACATTTGTGACTTCATAAATCTTTTAGTTTCTGATAATAAGAATGATACATAAGAAGGCTTTTAGTTCAGACTGTGAACTTTCATGATAAATATATTTTTGAGTATTATTTTGGTGCATATACAACATTTATTTGTCTTTCACAACATCACCCATTGCAAATAATTTCCAATACTGAGTTGCAGTGTTTGCATTTCGTCCAGTAGGTTTTATCCCTGCCAACCTACTTCTAACATTGGATTATTCAAGTATACATGACCATTTTTTTATCTGGTCAAATAGTTATTTACAGTACTATTTCCTTTCTGATCTGAATGTGGCCTTCATTCTGTACTTCTCTATCTGTCATTTCTTACTCCACCTCATTGTCACAACTTCTTTGGGTTATACGGTCTTAGAATTGGTAGACAAATCACCTTATGACTTCCTTTCAACCTCTTTCCAAAGTTGTAAAAGCATATTTGTTTCCAATATTGTATTGCCTTGGGGAAATTCTCCAAGAAAAATCTAGAGAACACATTGAAACAAATCATGAATGCACAAAGGTGTAAGATGAAGATAAAGTGGTTAAAAACCCACCTGTTGCTGCTTTGACACATATGTGTAAACTTGATGTTGTCTGCCAAATGGTTGAACACAGAGATCCCTTCCTGTGTTCCCCTAGTGCAACTACTGAGAAACACAGTCAGCTACCTTTATGCTAACGGAAATATTTTCATTAGGAAACTATAGTATGGGTGTATCCAACCTTACTTAAAATATTTATTAGGAAAGCATCTTATATAGTATAAATTGTTGAGATACATTGAATATTCATCAAAGGATGTGGTTTTTAGTACTGAGAAGGCAAAGAATAGTGACAGTGCCGTAACACTTCTCAAAACACTGTTAGAGAAATTTAACATTTTAATTTTATAGATGAAGAAAAATGTGGTTCAGAGTGGTAAGATAATTTATCTAAAAAACATGCTTTTATATAATGTAGTTTGCATTTAAACATTAGTTCTTGCTTTTGTTATGAAATTAGTATTTTATGTTTATAGTTTTGAGTTGATATAACCAATTTAGAGTAATAAAAATACAATTAAAATATCCATTTAAATATTTATTTGTTTTTGTTACTACATTCTCTTTTTTTTTTGAGACAGGGTCTCGCTTTGTAGCTCAGGCCGGCTCTGAACTCACTATGTAGCCCAGGCAAGCCTCGAACTCAGCAATCCTCCTGCCTCTGCCTCCCGAGTGCTGGGATGACAGGCCTGAGCCACCACGCCCGGCACTGAGATATGTGGTACTGATGGCTGGTGGGCGTGAGTCTCCACTCCCAGCATTGTATGTGGTCACTGGGATCGAACTCAGGACCTTGCGCTTGCGAGGCAGGCGCTGGAACCACTGAGCTAACCCTCCGGCCCTGTTACTACATTCTTTTTCCTGGTTCGAAATTATATGTTCTCTTAAAGTCTATCTTACATCTGTGAATTTTTATTTCACTGTCTATTTAAGAACCAAGTCTTATTTATCACCTCTCCTAATGAATTACTTTTAATTTCTTTGTAGTGTTTTCTTGACTTATATTTTTATTTTGATTCATTTTATAGTATCTCAATAGGAAGGCTTAATTTTTTTATCTTTATTGGTACATTGTATATACACATCATGATCACACTCAATATTGGAAATTTGTACCAGTATATGACACGATTTGTTCTCATTTTTCCCTTCCCCCACCCGCCCACAGCCCCCATTCCCTAACATAAGCTTGGTTTCCCTTTTTTTTTTACCATCGCATTTTTTCTTTACTCCCTCCTCACTCCTCCTCCACATTTCCCTTTGAGTATTTTCTATTTCACAATATCCATCATACATTCTAGAATTCATTAACATCTTCAATTTCTCATACCAGAGAATAGATACGATATTTACACACCTGTGACCTATTTATTTCACTTATGAGTATGTCCTGAAGGTACATCCATTTGAGTATAAATGACTCAAACTTATCGTTCTTTAAGAGAGGGTAATACTCCATTTTTATTAAAAAACCACATCTTTTTTATTCAGTCTCCAGTTGATGGGGATTTGGGTTGTTTCCAAGACTGAGCTATCACAAACAGAACTGCTATGAACATGGGTGCACATATGTCACTGTGATAGGAATCTTGTAATTCTTTTGTGTATATTCCTAGCAGGGTCAAATGGGACTTCTAATCCTAGTTTTTTGAGGAATCTCCACAATGATCTCCATAGAGGTTGTATTAGTCTGCATTTCTACCAACAGTGGAGAAGGGCTCCTTTTTCTCCACAGCCTCACCAGCATTTGTTGGTGGCTAATTGTGAGATGGCAGCCATTCTGTGTGGAGTGAGATGAAATCATAGTGTTGTTTTCATCTGCATCTCTCGAATGACCAGTGATTTTTGAGCATTTCTTCATATGCTTCTTGGCAGCATTTACTTCTTCCTCTGAAAAGTGTCTGTTTACTTAAGCTGCCCATTTCTGAATTGGGTTATTAAATTTGGGGAGACTGATTTTTTTAAGCTCTTTATATATAATAGACAGTAGTCCTTTCTCTGAGAGAGAGCTGCTATAAAGATTGTTTCCCGATTTGTTGGTTGTCTTTTCGCTCTGCTGGCGCTCTCCTTTGCTGTGCAGAAGCTTTTTTCATAGGATGAGGTCCCATGTGTTGCTTTCTTCTGCTAGATCTTGTGCTGTAGAGGTCTTGTTCATAAAGACTATACCAGCGTCTCCAAGAGTTTTACCTAACCTGTTTTGCAGCATGTTTAGTGTTTCTGTTTTTACATTAAAGTTTCCATTTCACTTTGATTTTAGTTTTGTACATGATGACAGAGATAGGTCTAGTTTTAGTCTTTGGTAAGTTAGAGCCCAGTTTTTCCAGCACCATTTGTTAAAGAAGCTGTCTTTGTTCCACTGAGAATATTTGGCTCCTTTGTCAAAGATGAGGTGGCTTAGTGTATTTGGATTTGTTTCTGATCTTTTAATCTGTTCTGCTAATCCTCAGGTGTGTTTCTTTGCCGGTAACATGTCGTTTTTCTCACAGTGGGTTTATAGTAAAGTTTCAGGTTGGAGATCTGAATACCCCCCACTACGTCCTTGTTGCTTAGAACTGCTTTTGCTATTCTAGGTCTTATGTGATTCCAGATGAACTTTTGGATAATTTTCTGTAGATCTGTGACATATACTGTTAGGTTTTCAATTGGGATTTTATTGAATCTATATAATAGTTGTGGGGTATGACCATTTTGATGTGGCTGGGATGTTGGCTCTTCCTACCTAGGAACAAAGGATGTCTTTCCATTTTCTGATAACTTCTATCTCCTTTTTCAGAGTGCTATAGTTTTTCAGAGTAGAGGACTTTCCCTTCCTTTGTTAGGTTGATTCCTAGATATTTCATTTTATTGGATGCTATTGTGAAAGGGATTGACCCTCCAATTTCTCTCTCAATGAGTCTGTTGTTTGTGTACACAAAGGCTGTTGATTTTTGAGCATTGACCTTGTATCCAGCTGCGCTACTAAATTTGACAATTAAGTCTAGCAGACTTTTGGTTGAGTTTTTAGGATCTTCTATATGGAGAATCATGTCATCGGTGAATAATGACAGTTACACTTCTTCCTTACCTATACTTGTTGCTTTTATTTCTTGCCTATTTGTTGTGGCTAATGTTTCCAGCACTATATTGAACAAGAGTGGTGACAGCGGACATCCTTGTCTTGTTCCTGATTTTAGTGTGAAAGGTTTCAGTTTTTGACCATTGAGGATGATGCTAGCTGTTGGTTTCCCATAAATAACTTTTATTAGTTTGAGATAAAGTCAATTAGGAAGACTTAATTTTTTTTTTTTGAGACAGGGTCTCGCTTTGTACTTCAGGCTGGCTCTGAGCTCACTATGTAGTCCAGGCAAGCCTCGACCTCAGCAATCCTCCTGCCTCTGCCTCCCGAGTGCTGGGATGACAGGTGTGAGCCACCACGCCCGGCTCTTTAATTTTTTATTTTTTGTGATGCTGGAGATTGAATCTAGAGTCTTACACAAGTGAGACAAACACTGTAATACTGAATTATATCCTTTATTTTATTTTTATACAAACTCCCCCTAATTACAGATTTGTTTTTGTGATCTTTTCTGTCTCCTGAGTAGCTGGAGATGCAGACATGCATCACCACACCTGGCTAGGTTATTTTAAAACAATCGTAATCCTTTAATTCTATTAATGTGACTGTGAATGTCCCTGAAGGCACTTACTCATGTCATTTACACCAGCCTGGACTACATAGTGAAACCCTCTCTCAAACAAACAAGCAAACAAACAAAAAACCAAATACATTTAAAATATTTTAAAAGAGATAGTATAATTTTTTTTTCATTCCAAAATATTAGTTTACTGCAGTCACAAACCTTTTGGAGTATTTTTTATTTTAAAATATGCTGTGTTTTGTGGTTGGAGTAATAAAATTTTATATAAGTCCATGGACCCATTTAAAGAAGGTATGTTTCCTATAGAATAAAAATTTCAATTGTCAGTTACTAAATCTACTCTGTTAACTGTATCACTATAATCACTCCATCCTACTTTTACTTACTTGTAAAGTCAGAACATAAATATGGATGTTAAAATATCACAATAATGTTGTGATGTTGCAGAGCAAGGGAATGTGAGGTAGAGCTATGAGAACAATGTAACCGGCTTATCTGAAATAGTTTTCCCACATGAGATTTACGGCTGCTGGGTGTTATGTTCACAGATAGGTACACAGGGTGGAAGTTGTTACATGAAATTCCAACAACTTTCTGTTTGATTTGGTACTGTTTTAAAAATTAAAACATTCATTAGTTACAGGCAGTTAATCTACCATCACCACAATAAAGCTGTGGGACTTTTCCTCCCCTCCAGCTAGATATAAATTATTTATTGGTATCATTTTCATTTTGTATATGTATGTTCTTTTTAGTTTACATGATATTTCTAAGCACTGAGTGAGGAGGAACTCTGCTGTATACCCACTTTGTAGTTTAAAGGAACACCAATCCTGTTCTTTCACTTTATTGTACTGTGCTTTATTACGTTAGTACGTTAGCTTCAACTTCGATAATATGGAAAATCCTTATTAAATAAACAGACATGTATTACTAGTTTAGAGTTTTAATTTTTATTTGCCTATCCTCTTCCATTCATGATTATAAGTTAAATTTTTGATTACTCATCTAGATTGCTAGAGTATTTCGTATCTCTTTCAGATAGTCATATCATCAATCCATAAAAATATCATTTATTAGGAGAAATTAAAGCTCTTTGTTCCGTATGCAATTATTATTCCTCATTCTAAGAGATAACTGAAAAAGTCTTATATTTTATCATGTACTAAGCATGCTGTGGCCAGATTTTTACTGGTCAATTGATGATGGTAACCCTGAAGGGAAGAAGAGGGAACTTGGAAATAGACATATTCAAGAACTAAAGTGTTTATTTGCAGCATAGATTGTGAAGATAGGTGTTGTATCCTTTTTTTTTTTTATACAGGATTTTTCTTTGTAGTTCAGACTGGCCATGAACTCACTATATAGCCCAGGATGGCCTTGACTTTTCTGCAGTCCTCCTGCCTCTGCCTCCCTCGTGCTGGGATTACATATATGAGCCACCACACCCGGCATTGTGATATGTGGTGCTGGGGATCCAATTTGGGACCTTCAGCTTGGCAGACAGATACTGGAACCATTGAGCTAAATCCCTGGCTTATGTGTTGTATCTTAATAGATATCTAACCTACGTTTTCTCCCTGTTACCACAATATTGTGGCAACATTTCTTTTTAGACTAGAATGGTGCTCTTAATCTCTCATTTTAGAGACAACAGTATGTATGTATAGTCATGTGAAATTTTGTCTTGTAACCAACTTAGAAGTGGAAGCTTCTAGAAATAACCCTCTTCTGTGCTTTTTGTTAAGAACATCATTTTACAGAGTTTTATAAAGAGAGTGTATAAAAATGAGTTACATGGTTAAGGACTAGAATTTTCAAGTTTGAGAAGAGGTCATCATTAATTTTAATGGGAACATTTTCACAGTGTAATAGGGGTGAAAGTCAGATAACAGAATGTGAGGAATGACTAAAAATCAAGTGGTCAGAGAGAATGCGGTCTGTGGTCTGTACTTTCTGTACAAATTGTAAGAAGAGAACCAAAGCCTGAGCTCTTTCCTCTTTCCTCTACAAGACAATGCTTTTCAGCTTCTTTTTGACTTACCCAAATTCGCAGCATCACCACCCTCTGTGCTTTGGTGCCTTTGCTAAATAAGATCAGGAAAGAGACTTACATAGTAATGTAAACAAAGAAGAGGGAATATAAGGTGAGAGAATTTGAGGACAAAGAAAAATCTCAAACAAAATTTTTTTTAGACTAGAAAAAAGACGACCATAAATTTAGGTTCAAAAATATCCACAGTGGATGTTGAGAGTATAATGGATAACAAACTTTTTCTGTAAAAGGCTAGATACTAAAATTTTCAGGTCTGAAGGGCCACATGTTCTCCGTAGCGACTATTTAACTCGACGCGCATAGCATGATCACAGTCACAGACAACAGGAAGTTTACATGGCTAGTCTCAGCAAAGCTCTTAAATAAAAGTGGGCAGCAAAACAGATTTGACTGCGAGCCCCAGTCCGGCAGCCTGTGATACGGGTTAGAATAAGGGAGAGGACGCGGAAGGGTATATGCAACCACAGGCTAGGCTCCTGGGTCTGAGTGAGCTCAGGGTGTGGAGAGGCAAAGCAGCTACAGGCTTTGCATTTTTCAGACGACGCAGAAGACTACGTATGTAGAGGGTCAAAATGAGGAGGTGCGGACACGCAGAGAAAGATGGTATGGTTTAGACAAGTTTTTTGAAGGAAATAAGAAAAGAAGCTTATGAAGGTCAGTACCCATCTGAGTGTGGAGACAGCCTATGTGGAAGCTACTCTTGGAATGAGTGATTGAATTTCACAGAGCATCGAAGGGACCAGCTGCCACCCTCGTCATTCGCAGGGGCAAGTTTTGGTTCCAGGATCCCCCGTGGATGTTGTATTTCCTCGCCTGTCCAGACAGACTTGTGACAGGGTTTATAAACTAGGCACAACAGTTAGGCTGAGAGACTAGCAGCAGTTAATAATAGAACAGAACAATCACTGTACAGCATGCTGTCATAAAACTCATGTGAATGTGGTCTTGCTGGCTGTCAAAAGATCTGACTGTCCTGCACTCCCATTTCTTTTGATGCTATGAGACGATATAATGCCTGTGTGCTGAAATAAAGTGATAAGAATGATGTAGGCATTGTCATCTCAATATATTATTTATCTTTCATTATTATTATTTCATTTAAAGGAAGTACTTCATAGCTGCTCTTTGGCATACTCAGATTGGCTGCATCTTTACTCTTGAAATGTAGGGCCATTAGTAAGTAAAACAAGGGACACTTGAACAAAAATACTGATAGCATGACATCGGCCTGATAGCTGAAATGTTTACTAAATGATGAATGAGCTAGTAGATCGTGTGGCATGAAAAGGCGGGACAGATGTTGATTCATGCCCTGGGCAGTTGTCCTGTTTCCTCATTTTACTCAGAGCAGGACACAATTTAAAACTTATGAATTGTTTCATATTGAAAAATTTTAATTAGTATTTTCAGACCATAGTTGGCTATGAATAAGTGGAACTGCAGAAAGGGAACGTGCAGGGGAAGTACCACAGTGCGGGCCTGAGATTTGGACTTCGCCGGCCTCGAGCCACCGAGGGATCTTGTGGACGACTCTTGTGAGGCGGGAGCTCTGGCGAACACCGTTCGTCTCGAGCCAGCTGAAAAGTAAATGAAGAAAAGGGCCAGACACGAGAACATAGAATAAAGTTCCAGGTATCTCTGCGGCCTAGAAACAGCAGTTTCCAAACAGAACAACTGTTTAGTCAAGAGATTGAGGTAAAAATAATAATAATAGGAAATCTTCAGCACATACTTTTTGATAGATTGGTATCCTGAGTAAAGTTTACCACCTGAGGTTACAATGAAACGGGAGTGAAGGAGAAAATAAGACTGCTTTGCTCTTTTTATCTTTATGTCGTCTCTTCATGTTTTCTGTTCAACATGGGTGCTTCCGTGTAGCCAAATTCTTAATGTTGTCTCAAGGACTAAAGATTATTATCCTAAGAATGAGAGAGCCAGACAAAAGCTGTTTCTTTCAAGACTAAATTTTGGAAAGAACATAGCATAACTTTTTCCATATTGTTTTTTGAAGCAAGTCACAAAGGGCTGCCCAGATTTGAAGGCAGGATTTGTAGACTCTACTTCTTAATAATACGGCAAGTTTGGAAAAGAGTATACATTATGAGAAATGTTGCATATATTTTGAAAATACAGTCTGTCAAAAAATGCTATCTAAGGCAGGTAAAAGCATTAAAATTCTCCACACTGCACAAGGGAAGACAGTTAATATTTATAAAAGACTCATAAACTTGTCGTTTCATATATATGACATTATTTATTATTTGCAGCAATTTCTCCTCACTTTACACATAGTAAAATAGGCTCTAAGAGGTGAAGAAACTCGTCTAAATTCATGTAGCATCTAAGTAATGGAGCCAGAACTGAAGCCAGAAGTTTTTCTTTCTCCATAATTAATTTTTTTCCCCTTGTCTCACTTCAGCAAGCAAAACTTCTAGGTAAACAGTCAATACTCATTTGAATTTTATCAAATTGAGTTCTCTATCAATCAGAATATTATTTATATTTAATAGTCCATATCCATAATGATAACTCATGAAAAGCAATGATGTAACTGTGATCTGATACGCATTTAGTCAGTAAAGAATTTTTCATTATTTCCCATTACATTTTGATGGTAAGTGCAGCTCATTTTTAGTTATTGATTGTAATAGCTCTTATAGTGCTATGTATACATCCCTACACTGTGATTTCCTTGAATTTTGGGAAAGTGTATAATTCATATATGTTCCCAGAACATAGACTTGTAGCAAATACTCCGTAGTAAATGTTTGTTGAAGAAGTAATTTGCACTGTCTGTAATAGACGACATCCTCTTGCGTTTGTCAGATCATTTGCTTAATGAGAAAAATGTACTCCCTGAGTGCAGGAGAAAAATCTGTGTAAATGGAATCACATAACAAATTGAGATTCTTACTTATTTTATAGTATAGAAAGAATTCAGTTGAAATAAATGTAGTAGGAAAAATAAGAAAGTAAAATATTCATATAAAATATCAGTCTGTAAAGGTAATTAAACAAAAAACAAATGAAAAATCAAATCAAACAAACATTTTACATATGTGGGAGCTGAGGCATCTGGTATCTAAAGCATACAATTTAAAGCCTCACACCTGAATTCCAAGAAAGTATTTTTCCTATATTTACTTGCTCTTCATCCTTTTCAATTCGCCTTTAATTCAGTATCAAACAAGTCGCTGAGAGGAGGAACAGATTTTGGTCGGTTATAGAGCATCGTGTTTCTCATTCGAGCTGGGTATCCGTGCAGTGCCAGTGACGTAGACGGATCACGTTTTGAGGTGTCTTTCAAATCTCTGGACTTGAGTACTTTATGAAGTAGCTTTCCAGGGTTAGAAATAAAATGGTGAGTCCCATTTGAATTATGTTTTTCTAAGAGGCATAAATGTTTTTATGAAAGAGCCCTCAATGGTGGCAATTCTGGCATGTACTGGTGCTAAAAGATTTTTTTCTTTTTTTTTGCCAAAATAGAAACCATTTTGTTTCTGTATTTCTATTTCTTTTTTGAAGAATGAAGTAGTTTCGGTGGTTCTTCACTTAGAATATTACGGCTTTTGAAGGTTGTTTGGAAATATGGGTGGAAGTTTTTTTGTTTGTCATCATGACTGGGGGAATTACTGACAATTAGTGGAAAAGTCCCAGGGAAAACAAATATGCTTCAAAATGTGTGGGAAAGACTCACAAAATGAAAAATTTTCTTTACTTTAAGTGCTTACAGTGCCCTGTTGAGAATCAGTGAAATTTTTTTTTCATAGTGATAAAGCTAAACTCTAAAACCAAGTTTTAAAATGTCTTCATAAGGCAAACTGCCTGAAAGAAAAATGTGTCTTATTTTCTGTATGTGACAGAAAGGTGAATAAAAGGTTACTTCTTTGCCTTAGGAAACAAAAACCAATTAGCATCTCTGTTTTCTTTCAATGTGACTTAAATTATCCTGCAAGAGCTCAGAATTTAAGGGCATCCTTAAGTGAGCTATCATAAGTGAGCAAAACATCTCTGGGTCAAGATCTAGGAAGAATTCTGGAGAATTCACTTGAGTCTATATGGGACCCTCTGGAATCTCAATATTCAATGGGCTGAAATAATTATCCCTCTAGATAATGCAAATAGGAGAGAATAACAGAAGAGATAATGGAAGGTACAGTGCAGTGACGTCTTTACAAGCCGACCAGGATGTTTAGTGAGGACAATCCAAGGACGTGTGCATCTCCTAATCACATATAAATCACACTGAGGCTTGTGCTTAATGGAATTGTGTTACAGCTCTGAGAAAATCTTTCAGGAGACTGAGCAATCTGTGCTATTTATGGTCTTTAGGTGGCAAGGATGCTGACATCCTTTTATTACTAGGACCTAAAATATATCATCAGGGTGTCTTTGTCCTATTGTGTACACACTGGAGTCTTTTTACTGTTTCTTTAGAAGAGATAAAGATATTATTATGTTATATTAAATAAAGGCACATGATAATTTACCAGCTGCTATTGTAATATACAACGTGGAGAATACATCTTCATTTTTCTTATAATCACATTTCCAAGCATTCTTATACATTTTAGGTTGTACTGATTTTTGTTTCACCTTTTAGCCCTTATGCCTTAGAGGTTAAATATTTTTTATTGTAGATACTTGTACTTATTTCTTATTGTAGCTTGTACTTTTTTCCTACACAGATGAATATGATTGTTACAGTGATGGTCAGAATCTTTTGCTTTGAATTAATTCAAAAATTCACAGGAATTGCTGGGAAACCTATGAAGAGCAGATTTTTGGACTTGATTTTGCTGGTTTAAGCCTTTGTTAACTATATTACCTTGAGAAATTGAGTAAGTAGTTGGTACTGACATGTCAATTTCTCTTCTAAACTATACAAATTCTAACTAATCTATTTATATCAATTGAGAGTGGTAGAAATCTTTTTCTTTTCTTTTTTTTAGAATATGCTATGTAATTCAGGTTGGCCTCAAACTCACTATATAGCCCAGGCTGGTCTTGAACTCACAGCAGTCGTCATGCTTCTGCCTTTCGAACGCTTGTACTGCAGGCATGCATCACCACATCCAGACAGACACCTTCTTTTGAGTTCTGACCATTCACAACATTTTATTTTTAGAAACAAACTTGTATTTGTAAGAGTGAAACTCATATACGTACAATGAGTAGATAATAAAATATTGAAAAGTATTAACAACTCTTGGTGGTTGAATAGGAAAATAAGTGGGGGGACCATGATAGTTTTTACAGTTAAATTTAGTTGGGTGATATCTTTTGAGCACTAAAGGATAACTCCTTCATTATAGCACCTGGCTTTTCTTCTCACTTGTCTAAATCCTGTATTTGGCTTTTGATCCATGAAGATGCACTGCCAGATAATCTTTCTAATACTGTTGTTGATAAAAATATTGATGGTTTGTTTCTGTAAAAGGTCTTAGAACCCCATCAATAAATGATTGATAGCCTGTACTTTGTTTCTTATGGTTCTTGAGTTTTCACTGGAGTTTTTATTTAATAGCACTACATTTTATTTTCATTTTAACATTTTTAGGAAACAGAGTAAAGGTTTCTTTCCTTTGCGCTAGTTATAATAGGTCTCTGGAGATTAACAATTCTTACATGAACATTTTTAAGGCACGGAACTGGTATCATTCCTTTCTTCATTATCATGACATATTAACTCCATAAGTCTTGACCTTATCTTTCCCTCTAGCTTCATGTCCCTCAATTCTCTTTTTCATTTCAAACTTCAGTCCAATAGGCCTGTTACAGCCTCAGGGCTTCTATATTTGTCAACTTTTATTTCTAGAATGCTTTGTCCCTATATATTCATAGGGTTGACTCCTTCAAATCATTCAGATCTAAACTCATATGCCACTTCACATAGTCTTTTCTAATTACCCACAAATAGTGTCCTATTACTTCCTGTGTATAATGCTAACTTTAAAATTTTTTATCTTACTATTCATCAAAATTCAAAAGGTTCCTGTTTACTTTTTTACTGTTTTTGTTCTTTTAAATTTCATTATACACCATTCAGTGAGAATATTAACTCGCTATGGTAGCTATAAGACAGAAATTATTGACATAGAGTAAGTCACAATGTTTATTCAACAAATGAATATAGGCTTTGGTAAACAAAAATGGTGTCCATACTTCTTTTCATTTCAAATAAGTAGACCTTTAATTTTTAAACATTGCTCTTACAAATATAAAAGCTGATGTCCAGAAAAGAAACATTATTGGATTTCATAAAGCTGGATGGTAAGAAGAAAGAATTTATTTGTCCTAACAGTCTCATATTACACATGAAAAACTAGGAGATTAACCTAGTTGTATAAAATCTGGCAGAAAATGACTGACAAATCTCTCATTGCTACCCCAAAACTTGGAATCATATCACAAACAGAATGATATTGATGGTGCCATACTTTTTTCTCTTTCCTGGATCATTTCACATATATCATCTCAGTAATCCTCACAATTTCCTGAAGTAGACACCAATGTTATTTTTCACATGGGCAAGGTGAGAGATTTTGAGAAGTTACATAATTTGTCCAAGGTCACACAAATATAAATAGCACCTAACAAATTTGTGCTCAGGAGAATCTGGCTCCAAAAGCTATATTTGCAACCATGAGACTATTGCAAGATTAAAATCATCATATGATTCCTTAAATTATTTATGAACTATAATTATTAATAATTATTTTAATTATTGAAAATAAATCAGGATATGTACTAACCAAATGTAGAAAGAAATTTAAAGCTTTATAGAAGTAGGACATTTTTTCTATTGACATTCTAGGTTTTCTAAACTATTTTCAGAATTTATATAAGACATTACCAATTTCTAATTCCAAATATACTAATTATCAAGCTATAATATTAAAAATAATCAATGGCAAATATCAACTACTGGGCAAAATAAAAGTTAGTTATGTTACTCAAACTGGTGTAATTTATCCTTTGCAAAAAAAAAAAAAAAGTTACCCTAGAATTCCTAAATTTGCAGTTACTTCCACAAGATGTTTTATTTCATTTTTAAAATTTGAATCTTCACTGCTACATTATATATGCATATCGTGATGTCATTATTGTGTACCATGGATTGATACAACTCTCTTGGAATTATGCTGTATTTTTTGCATTCAAATAACTGAAATACTAGTCTGTGTAGTCAGCCTTGAGGTCATTTTGCTTTCATTTGACATGAACGTATGTATCATTTCATGTTAAGTCCACTATTACTCTTTTATTGTTACCTCAAAGCAAGCAAGGTAGTACATTTTGATATCTATTTGATTGTAATACAAGCTTCTGTTCTGCCATCCACTCCTAGATCCCTCTATTCACTCTTGTCCCCACACCGCCTCCTATCTTCCTGGCAGAAGCAATACCCAGAAGTAAAAGACTCTTAGGCTGCCCTATTTCTTCTCCTGTACTATTTATAAGGAGTGTGCAAAGTCTCCAACAGTCTCACAGCATACAGTTGGTACTGATTTATATACGCCCTTTTATCCTCCATTACCCACTGGCATGTATGAGATTCTCAAGTCTAGGTGATCTTTATAAATCTGCTAACCCTCTTTCATTCTCCTTTCTCCCTACCTCCCTGATCCCCCAGTGACCTTTTATCCCCAAAGGGTTCTGGGGGTACATTTACGATCTATATGTTGTATACACATTGCTGATTAATTCTAAATTTTGGCATATGGACATAGAGGTAACTCATGAGCTCAAAGTCTTCAGAATAGAAATTAACAAAACTTTCATTTTATTTACTGTGTTTAATTCTGATTTTGGCACTGATTGTATTATGGTAACGAAGATGATCTGATTGTTCAAATACTTCCCATGATATATCAAAACTGAGAACTCTGAAGGGTCATTACAGATTCAAGGAGGACACCCCAGGAAGGTGCCACTTCCAAAGGGCCCAGATAATAGGCAGAAAGAGACCTGCAATAAACTTTACCCTGTCATCAGGCAAGGAATTAAACAAATAGCATTAGTAACAAACAAGAGTAGAAATGAGAAAATATACAAAAAACCAGACACAAAGATCACCACCACAGGGAAATTCAGAGAAAAGGGAAATAGGGCAAACTGAAACTCAAACACCAGGACTCTTTGAGAGGGTAACTAAAGTGGATCTAGTAAAATGGAAAGCAGAACTCATCTCTGAGATCAAACAGAAATACTGTCCATAGTGAAAGACATCATTAAAGAAGAGATCAGTGAGATCATAGAATCCAACAGAAGCAATGGAACCTTTTAAACAGCTTCAAGCAGAGCTCCAGGGAGTGATGAAGGAGAATGAAAGCTTGCGCAGCAGGATGGATGAAGCAGAGAACCGGATCTCAGAACTAGAGGACAGCATGGCAGACAACGAGCAGGAAAGATATAATCTATGGAAAAGAGCAAGGGACCATGAGAAATCCAACAGCTAGATGACTCAAAGAAAAATAACATAAGACTGATGGAGTCACTTAGGATGCAGGAGACAGTGTAAAAGACATAAAAAAAAAAACTATTTTCAGAGATAACAACAGAAAACTTCACAGGAAAAGAAGTGGACATACAGATAAATGAGGCTTATAAGACTCCAAAATGCCATAACATAAAAACATCTACACCTAGACATATAATTATTAAGGTTCCAAATGCTCAAAAGAATGAAATAAAGCAGTGAGGGAAAGGAAGAAAATCACCTACAAAGGGAAGCCCATTAGAATCACAGCAGACTTCTTAACACAAACACTCAATGCAAGGAGAGCCTGGAGGGAAGTATTTCAAGCACTGCAGGAAAACAACCTCCAACCTAGACTATTGTATCCTGCAAAACTATCTTTCAGAATAGACGGGGAAATAAGATACTTCCATGATAAAGAACACCTGAAAAACTTCTGAAATATGAAACCTGCACTCCAAAACATTCTAAAGATCATCTTGGAAAAAAAAAAAACACAGAAAATTCCATACCCACGAGACCCAGGAGAATGAATTCACTGGGCAAATAAGAAACTAAACAGAAAAGGGGAAAAGAACCAAGAACAAGGAAACATGGCAGCTCTGAATATGTCCATATCAGTCATAACCATTAATATCAGTGGACTCAGTGGGCCAATTAAAAGACACAGACTAGCAGATTGGATCAAGAAGCAAGATCCTACAATTTGCTGCATACAGGAAACACACCTAATTCAGAAGGAAACCCATAGACTGAAAGTAAAAGGTTGGAAAACAATCCTCCATGCCACAGGAAATGGCAAAAAAGCAGGAGTGGCTATCTTGCTTGCAGATAAAATAGATTTCAAACCCAAACTGATTAAAAGAGATAAAGAAGGAGCTGAATAGCAAAACAAATTCCAAGATCCTCACAAACACATGGAAACTGAACAACACTCTGTTGACCAACCAATGGGCGACAAAAGAAATTAATGAAGAAATTAAACAGCTTCTACAACTAAATGACAACCCGAGTACAATATACAGGAATTTATGGGACACAATGAAAGCAGTTCTAGGAGGGAAATTCACAGCAGTGAATGCCTACACTCGGAAAATAGAGCAAACTGAAATAAACAATCTAATGATAAATCTCAGACAATTAGAAAAAGAGGAGCAAGACAAACCCAAAGCACATACTAGGGGGGAAATTATAAGGACCAGAGCAGAAATTAATACAATGGAGACAAAGAAAACTACAAAGAATCAATGAATCAGAGTGGGTTCTTTGAAAAGATAAATAAAATTGACAGACCCTTAGCCAACCTAATCAAACAAGGAAGGAAAAGGCTCAAATCCATGCTATAAGGAATGAAAGTGGGGAAATCATCACAGATCCAGAGGAAGTCCAAAGGATAATAAACATGTACTTTGAAAATATGTACTCCAAGAAGATGGAAAAATCTAGAAGAAATGGATAGATTCCTAGACACATATGAACTTCTAAAGCTGAACGAAGAGGATATAAAAATGTTAAAAAACCTGATATCAATTTGGGAAATTGAAAAGGTAATAAAAA
>PVIC010023950.1:0-26430 GCA_004025085.1 Thryonomys swinderianus
CTTCCTTTCTTTCTTCCTTTCTTTCTTTCTTTTGAGACAGTGTCTCATTTCGTATTTCAGACTTGGCCCTGAGCTCACTATGTAGCCCAGGCAAGCCTTGAACTCAGCAATCCTCCTGCATCTGCCTCCCTAGTGCTGGGATTATGAGTGTGAGGCACAATGCCCAGCTCTGGTAATAGATTTCTAATTTACAGCTGGGCATAAGGCCAGCCAGACTATATTTCCCAGACTCACTTGCGGCTAAATGTAGCTGTGTGTTTAAGCACTAGCTCCTGGAAATCTAAACACAAACTTCCAGGTTGTGTTCCTAAAAATGGATGTGCCTTTCCTCCTTTTCCATCATCCCTGTAGCTAGAATGCAGACATGCTGGTGACCATCTTGAGTCATCAAAATAAAGAAGAAAATGCCATAGGAATGTCAGAATAATGAGAAATAAAGGAGCTCAACCAACGTAGAATGGATTGTGGCAACCCTTTTGTGTTCTTATTATCTGAATTAAGAAGACAAGGTGACTCCCTGATGGAGATCACTAAATTATTTCACTGTCCTTAACATCCTGTAGCTCTCTAAAGGTCAGCCTGACAGTCTGTTCGGTCAGTGAATGTGATGAGCATTAGGATGTCCACAAAGATTCGTGTTTTCCTCCACACCTTGGTTTGAGTAACTCTATGAACAGGACCTAAGGCAAAGACTCAAGTGCAAGTAGTCTCCTTGGGAGACCAACCCCGCAAGCAGGTGGGGAATTGAAAGAGGTCATTAGGGATCCATTGTATCAGTTTCCCCTGTGAGTAATCAGAGCTTAGTGCCATTGGGAATTCTAAGAAAGAGTGAAGAAACAACTGTAAGTTATTCCACATTTGGGTTACTCGTCCACCAAATCCCTTCACTCATTGGTTGGGGGCATTAACTGCTGTACTTTTCAGCTCGTCATGTGTATTAGTCAAGCATTAATCCATGACCAGAAAAAGCCCTCGGATAGAGAATTACACATGATCATGGGAAATAGCCTTTGGTATGTAAGGGAAAATACTGAAGGGATATAAGTGGGCAGTGACACTAATGCTTTACTTTTCTCCTGGACACCCAGTAGGATTGCACTTCCATAACCTTTCTGAAACATGGCCATGGGAGTGCAAGAGTGTGATGGTTAATCTTGATTGCCAACTTGACTGATTAAGGAGTGCCTAGGAAATTATTAAAATACATTTTGGGTGTGTCCGTGGGTGCTTCCAGAGGAAGTTGGATCATGAGTGCAGTAACTTCAGTGGATCATAATTTGATGGCATTATTGGGGGTAATGGAGACTTAGACAGTGGTGCATGGTTGAAGGGAACGGGACGTGGAAGCACGACCTTGGAAACTATACCTGGCCCTGGCCCCTCCTCTCAGCAATTTCCCTCTTACTCAGCTTTGTGGCTACTACGAAGTAAACAGCTTTCCTTTGCTACATCCTTTCACCATGATGTTTCTGGAACCAGCCCCCTCATGGACTGACACCTCTGAAGCCATAAGCTAAATGAAACTTTCCCTCTAAGTTGATATTGGTCACACAACAAAAAGCCAACTAGCAAAAAGTTACATTTGGGCCAGTGATACAGCTCAGTGGCACTGCTGCCTGCCTAGCAAGTGCAAGGTCCTGAATTCAATCCCTGGTTCCACAAAAAAAAAGTCACATTTGCCACGTGTACAGAACCTTTAAGAACTTGTGTCCAATTTACTACAATGTTTTTCTTTAGCACAGTGATTGTGGTAACACATGCAAAGACAAAGATACCACCAGACTGGGTCTCTGAGTAACCATGAAGATCAGGCTGTGATCTCCCTATCTTGTGACTTCAGCAGAACTACAGTAAGAACAAGATACAGTTTTTTTCATTGTTATTTTAAAACAGGGTCATACTATGTAGTTCAGGCTGGCTTTGAACTCATTTTGCTGCTCAGGCTGCCCTTGAGCTCACAGCGATCCTCCTGCCTCAGACTTCTGAGTACTGGGATTACAGGCATGTGCCACCATGCCTGGGTCAAGATACAAAATTTTGATTTATTGAAGCTACTGAAATTCTGAACCTGTTTGCTGCCACCACTTAAAACAATATCACCTCATCAATACAATCAATTTAATCCACAGTGACAAAGCCAACCATGGAGTTCCTAAGCTGGATTCAACAGCCCACAAATAGGTTTTATATGCTCCATTACATGCTGTCTTAAAAAAAGCTGAATCCAGATGTCTGGCTTCTGTGTTTAAAATGTCCTAAGATCTGGTAAACACTGGCCACACTCCCTCTTGGCAGCGATGAGCTCTAGCTGAGCAGTTGTGCCCACTTGAGGAGTGCTCCAAGGTCTCTGTGGAGGACTCACGATATATTGGCTGCTCCCCTCTTTCACATGATCTGACTCCATAGACATGTAGCTTTGGAACCAGTCCTGGGTGCTCTGTGCAAGGCTGTAAGGGAACCACTGATATTCAGGACCTCCACAGCCCTGGTTCCACCTCTTATCTCAGAGTTCACAGCAGCTGAATCCTGTCAGCCCTTCCACTTGTTCCAGCCTTTCCCACTGGCTGCCAGATGCCCAGGCTTCACACAGCCTTCCCCAGTCGAGGTCGACCCACCCAACCTCTACTGGAGACCTAGAGTAATTGGCAGAATCAGCGTTAAATTCCCAATATGACATAGCTCATGTCAAAGGACCTTATCTTACGTGGCGGCAGACACACACAGACACACAGACACACATACACACACACACACACTCAGGAAAAGGACTTTCCCCCCACAAAGCAGAGTTTGATAGGTATCAAATGGGAGCAACTCAAAGGAGGGGTTCTGGGACTCCATCATGGGATAATAGATTCTAGGTTCTGACCTCCTTCTCTCATGGTGTAACCTTGGACAAGTCACATTTCATCTCTGCATCCCCTTTCTCAATTATTTGTCAATTTAAGATTCAGACAACATGCTAGAAAAGGTGTTCCATAGCATCATCCTCAGATTTGGGGTATTTCACACCATGCTTAACATATCATAGGTTTGTACTCTTGGGTCTCAACTCTTCAGAAGAAGGCTGATGTTGATTCCAATTTGTCCAAGTTGCAGACTGTAGTAATGAATTCTGTCCATGTTCTCGAACGGCTTTTATGCCAGGTAGAAAAGTGTCTCTCTTTATGTGTCCATCTTACTTGGAAGATGACTTCCCGATCGCTCTTTCATACAGCTGACCAGACATCTTAACTATTCGTGATAATGAAGTCATGAGAGGTGTGTCAGTTAATCTTAGTAATCGGTTTGCCCGGATTAGGAGACTCCTGTACTATGAGGGCTCTAACCTCATCACTGCTCACAGCTGAATGGGCTAGTAGGGGGCGGGGCTTAGCCAGAGAAAGTGGGTCACGGAGGTGTGACCTCAGGGCCTATCTGGTCCCTGGCCCCTCCCTGTCTGGGCTCTTCCTCTGTGATCTTCTTTCCAACCACCACAAAGTTAGCAGCCCTCCTCTGCCCTGCCTTTCCACCATGATCCTTCTGTCTTGGAACCAGCCAGCCAAAATAAAACTGAAACTCAGAGCTAAAAGAATCCTCTCCTCCTTCAGATGTAGGAGCTGGTCGCTTTACCTGGGCAGCAGAAACATGGGCAACGCAGAGGAAATAGGGCCTTCTGAGTTTATCTTGTCCATCCTCCTGCCTGTGAGAAGTTTAGGCCAGAATGGGTTTTTACAGACAGAATTCCACTTGATCTAAGGGGACTCTCACCATACTCATTTGTTGACAATGACATGGTCACAAGTAACATAAATCCCTGCTTTTCCATTCAAGCCACTTCCCTTGGATCTCATCTCAGAGACTGGGAATAGCCGGCTACCACCTTCTCATAACGACCCTTCATAGGCATCTATGAAACAGAGGTAAATCCAGGGCACCCTGGTGTCTAACACTTACACTGACAGCACTTGATTTGTCATTTCGTGTGCAGACTAGAAGCTCTGCCAAAAAAAACAAAACAAAACACCATTCCCTTTCTACACTTACATCTTCAAAATGTACCCCACCCTCACATAAAGCCATGTGCGGGACACCTCAAGGCCTCTGTGATTCCTGATGAGACAAAAGGAATGAGTCACTTGCATACACGGTCAAATGGTTTAAATTTATAATGTCTCCCAACAGACTCGTGCTCACACATGAGTGCTGCCTCCCAAGTGCTGGGGTTACAGGCGTGAGCCACCACGCCCGGCACTGTGGTATGTGGCATTGATTGCTGGTGGGCATGAGTCTCCACGCCCAGCATTGTATGTGGTTACCGGGCATCGAACTCAGGACCTTGCACTTGCTAGGAAGACTCTGGAACCACTGAGCTAAGTCTCCAGCCTGGAAAATCTATTCCTGTTCTCATCCTAGGATATAAACTAGCACTCTTGGGTAAGTTACATCATGTCTCCCACGACTTTCTTGTTTCTTCTCTTTCAAAAAAGGATGCTGCTTTCTAACCAGGTTGCTCCCTATTTGACGTGGTAACCAAACAGAAACCTGAGCATTGCTGTCGATAACATGGAAGCATCTGCAAGCACCAAAGTGGATTGAATGAAAGGAGAAGTGCAAGAAGAGCCACCTACAGGACTTCTGGTTACACCCATGTGCACTTCTGAGCATAAATTTCTTGCCAGTATATTTGATTCAGTATGTATTATTCATAAGTGACTGAGCACTTACTACATGCTGTTGTTAATGACTTTAGAGATATTGGAATCAGGTTGACAATTTACAGGTAAGAAAACAAAGGTATTTTCAGAGAGGCTGAGCAAACAGGTCAAAACTACACAAGTATTAGGGGCAGAAATCTAATTTGGAGCTTAGGCCACCTGACTCAGAATGCCTTCCTCTTTTCTAATGCTTAATATTGCCCGGTACAAAAGTACACCTGTAATTTATAAACAAACTATATTTTCCATATATTTTAAACTAGACATTATACATTAGAAATTAGGAACAGCTAACACATTGTGAAGGATGTACCCAAAGTAGTTTTCTAATACAGCAATAGAATCAGAAATGTTAAGACCACCTGCTTTAAAGTCTAAAAAGGGAGAAATAGGACATTTATAGCTCATACTGCAGGGCTAGGACTGAGTAAGACCAGTGTAGTGTGCAGGGCCCAAGACCTCTGGGAGACCAAGCACTGGGGTCTGTGGAAAGAGGAAGTGGGCTTCTCATTGTTTACTGCTCCCAAATCCTCCAACTCCTGGCCGCTGAAGGCCTAACTGAGACCTTCCCACTCCCAAAGGGCTCCCAAGGATGGCGTGTCGGAGAGCCTGGGCTGTGGCAACGGTCTGGAGAAAGACAAAATGAAGATTTCCTGCCAGGTGGTGGCTCACGCCTGTCATCCCAGCACTTGGGAGGCAGAGGCAGGAGGATTGCTGAGGTCGAGGTTTGCCTGGGCTACATAGTGAGCTCAGGGCCAGCCTGAACTACAAAGCGAGACCCTGTCTCAAAAAAAAAAAAAAAAGATTTCCTGCCAGGTAGCCGGAGGAGCATGAACAAAGTACCAGTCTCAGTGCTACGACCCTGAGCTTCAGACCACCCAGGTTGAAAGGGAAATTTTAAAATTCCATGTACCAATAAAATATAAAATAAAAAAATTTAAATTTCCCTCTGATTGCCCCACAGATTACATGAGCCTGTGAAGACACGATCCACCTCTTTCTAAATTCCACAGGAGCAGTGTGTTACTAACCAGGATGTGTAAGTTTGGATGCACCCCATTCCACTGCTTTCTCCCTCTGCTACTCTCGAATTAGTTCTTGATTCGTCTGATCACCTCATCCTCTTCCTAAAGCAGGGACGTGGGTAGATTGCTCCGGGCCTCACTCCAAACTCACAGCAATTCTGAGACCCTTTGTTTCCTACTGCTCCTAACTAGAGTCCTCAAGAGGGCAGGAATGTGTGGGAAAGAGGCATTGGGCTGGGGAGGAGCCAGGCAGAGAGCTCATTTGTCATCACAAACCTGGTTTCCATGGAGCCACTCCCTAAAAATAAGGCCTCCTGACATGGGCCAGCAGACCCCAGAAATGCAAGTACATCCAGCACAGTAAGTTTAGACAGAGACTGTAAGGACAATTTGTGGAAGGTCCACTGGTGCGGTCTCCAGCCATGAGCAGAGCTGATAAAGTTCACAGGGATGATGGGGAAGGTAGAATTTTCTCCAGAAACAGGTCTGAGGAAGAAAAGGGCTCAAGAGCCACACACCCCTGCAGAGTTTCCCAGCTCCATCCCAGCAGCAGGAGAAAGAGTGGTCTGAAAGCCTTGTTGCCTGAGGCTTACCTGGTGTGTCACTGAATGTCACAGGGGCTCAACAGTTGCATTTGTCCAAGAACTAAAAGCTGAAGAGGACAGAGAATGGCTTTCTAAATCCCGAGTGCCAAGCGTACCTCTCCCAACTACTATCATGGCCCTAAAATCTCAAATCCAGAAGAATGAGGAGTGATGTAAGGAAAGATCTTTCACCACTCTCGGTGGAAGGCCCCTGACAGCCAAGACTTCCAAATTTTGCAAACTTGCAAAGGAAATTACGTGGCACCCTACACATCCACACATCCACAGCTTCTTGAATAGCTGGGAAAACGAGGCCTACAGAGATGAAGTGAATTGCTCAGGATGGAAATGTGTGAACTGATGGGTAACAAACCAACTCCCCCTAGTGTGCCAAGGCAGGTGTCAATTCCCGGGAATTCCTGGGGGACCAAAGGGTCTTCACTTGAAAGCTCAGAAGCCTAGAAGTCAGGGGAGACCAGGGCGCAGACAGCAGCAGGCGCCTCCAGACCCCCTAGTCCTCTCAGCCCTGCCCACAGTCCCCTTCCCTGCGGCCTTTCTCTCCACACTCTGAGTCCCCAGCCAAGCTTTCCCTCAGGCAAGCACCAAGTTGGAGGATCCTGGAGGTGACCTCCCACACCCTCTGGCCTCAGTTGTTTATTTTTTCCTGGGGAGGGAAAAATCACACAGCCTGTTGTTTCCCCAGCCTGGGCGGGCATGGAGCTGGACATATGGGCATCTCGTGCTCTGCATCTGTGTCATCGGCTGCATTTTCTGTGGTCTGTGCATGCATGTGTGTGTGTGTGTGAATGTGTGTGTGTGTGTGTTTGGGGTGAGTGCTGGGAACAAATGTGCATCTGTTAAATTTGACAATAAAGTCCTACCACGAAGCTGCCAAGATGGGGGTAGATAGGGGGTGGGGGAAGCCAGTTTCTGAAAAGCCGAGGCCAAAGCGCCTGGCCCAGGTATTATGTCGGAAGAAGGTGAGGCGAGCAGCTGCTCAGCCTCTCGGGGTGTGTGTGGGAGTGAGGGTGCGTGTACGCCTGTGAAGAGTACACACCGACCTGCCCAACATATGTCGCCACAAATCACAGTTTCTCTCCCTCCGCCTACCCCCCTCTCCCCGCACAGCTCACAGCCGAGCGCAGACCGGAGAGAAGCGCTGAGAAGAGGCGCCTTTTCAACAGGTGTCCGGTGCGCAATGCACCTTTTCACGCATTCACAGTCCCCGGCGCCGCCGGCAGCGATAATGTGGACACTTTGTTTCTAGGCGCAACGCGCGAGCTGCGTTCGCCGGGGGAGGCAGCCTTAGGCGAGGAGGGGGATCTAGAAATAAAGACCTTGGGCGCTCCCGAGCGTCGGGGCCCTCTCCTCTCTTTGTTCCAGGACTCCCTGAACTAGAGCTCCCTCGTGCGCCCTGGGGGGGGCCGGGGTAACATATGGCGCCCTCTCACCTACCCAAGAAAAGGAACAAGCCACCCATTGAAGAGCGCACGAGGTCCCTGGGCCTGGGAAGGGGGAACCTCTAAGGAAACGGTCTCTCTCCTACAGCCTGAGAGGAGCCTGCCTTATCTCTCCCCACCCAACCCTCACCATCCCTTCAGCCCCTCGGCAGCTGGTGGGGAGCAGCGCGCTGGGCAGCACCAGCCTGCGGAAGCGCCCCAGCTCCCGGCAGATGAAATACGGGGATGGTGAGCCCCTGGAGACCATATGCTTTCAATAAAAGAAGACAAATAGGACCGAGATAGGCCTTGCAGCCAACCTGTTATAAATGAGTGGCAATTGGGCCAATGTACACGGGGGCAGGGCCCCGGGGGGGAGGCCAGCGTGGTGCCAAATCCATGTGTCAGCTTCTGGGACAGGTGTGCCCAGGGGCCAGGGGCCAGGTCTCCCCCCTCCGGGTTTATCACGGCAAAGGTAATATTGTGCTAACTATGAGTAAACAGTCATTGTGAAAATGAGGGAGAGTTTATCAGAGGCGAACTAGTTGGGGGTGGCTTAACAATAAAGTTGTCCGCCTCGGGAGCAGGTGATGGCTGGCCGCACTGACTCCGCAGTAGATGTTTTCCAAGGCACTCCACTTTACAATCTCTTCTAATTATTTATTAAACGAAATCTATTTATTATTATTTTAGCAAACACTGGAGACAGGTGGGGCTTTCTTTTCGTCCTCTCCTTTTGTTTGAAGGGCTGTTTGAAGTGGCCAGTCTCAGCCCGGCAGCTCGCTCGCCAGATTTTTGTCTTCCCCTCTTTCAGGGCCTAAGCGAAGGCGAGAGAAAGAAGCCCCCTCCTCTGGCAAGCCATTAGCTATTCAGCTTCCCCTGACCCCCCTCCTGGGTCGATTCTCAAAGAGCCCCCAGATGATGCTAAGACTCCCCCTGCCCACAGGAAGGCGGCAGGGCCAGCCTCTGCCTTCCTTTCCAGTCTGCCCCGAGTCTCCAGGCGACTGTGGCCTCTTTTCTGGACCCTTCAGCCCTCAGGCTAGCGTAGGTCCCAGAAGGTCCAGGGACACGGGGGCACGACTGGCCTTAGAGACAGTGAATTACTCGGGGCTCTTTGAGTAGCCTCTGGGCCCCGTGGGAAAAGCAGTTTTATAAACACAACTAGCGCGCACCGCGTTACCATCGCCTGCGCCTCCGCGGCCACAGCTCAGGAATGAACTTGGAGAGGGGTCTGTGCCTGCGCTGCAGCTTAGAGAGCGGATGGGCGTTCTCCGTCGCTAAACCTCCGAGACTCCCGAACACCGGGTCGGGGTCTCCGGGCCACAGCAGAGCCGCACACAACTCTTTGCGTCCAGCAAGAGCCACTTGTCCGTTACGCGCTTCTCGCCCTGGCTGCTTTTTGCGCAAAGCAGGCGGCGGCATCCGGAGAGCCCTGGAGGGCCCTGAGCCACCGGTGTTGGGGAGTCTGGCTAAGAATTCCAAGAGGGTCTCGGAATTCGCTACCAATCGAGAAATTTCGGCAATAATTCCCAGCATTTTCCCTGGCACGGGAAACTGGCTCTGCGCTCTGGCCAGTACCCACTAGTTTCTCAGGACAGACCCAACCAGGGAAAGCCCGACCTCCATTCGAGGTTCACAGCCGGGTGACAGGCACCGCGGTGGGCTCCCCTCCAGGTTCCCAGGATACCCGAGGAGCGCTTGGATCCCTTGACCATGGCTCTCTCCACTGCGTGGAAGGACGCCAGGCTCCCAGGAGAGCGTGCTTTGAGATTCCTCTCTCTCTTCTCGCTTTGCCAGGTAGAAATGAAGCAAGGCTGGATGGTGGGACAGAAAGTGGAAAGATGGCTTGCGGGCAGCCATCCCACCCTGTCTGGGAGTCTGGACCATTCCTCCTTTTCTAATCTGACCTCGTCATTCCTCACAGACTCAGCATCTCCTCTGTTTTCCAAACTGAGGACAGAAATTAATGGCAAGCAGCAGGTGCGAGTGGAAACCTAGACCTAGGAGTCTTAGGCTCTGAATCTCAGGGTAGCACTGGCACCGCAGCCTTGGGCAAATCACTTTCCTCTCCCAGTCTAACAGAAAGGAGCGGAATGTGGGAGCCAAGAATTGTGTGAACAAGGTGTGTGTTGGTCCTGACCTTGACCCCAGAGTTCATTTCCGGGCAGCCAAGAAAGGACCCTCTGCTCACAACCAGCAACTGAGATCCAGAGGATGTAGGCTGGCACCCTGACTCAGTCCTACAGGCTCCTCCTGCTGACTCTCAAGTTTACCATCCTCTGCCCAGGAGGGAATTTCAGCCCCCAAATAGACTGGGCAGTGAGAGCCCATCTCCAGGGAGGCTGAAGTACCTGAGATTGTTAAAAAGCAAGCTTTGCTGCCTGTGGAGACTTAATCCAGGATTCTGCTCCCTCCCCTAGGCCCGTCCTCCTTAAAAAGGATGAGCAGAGGCTGCCCGCTGTGACCCCTCACCTGAGTGACCAGAAGCAGAACATGAGTGTCTGGGGGTGAGCGGGCTGGGCGGGGGGGGGGGGGCCGGTGTGGACTCAGGCAGCATCAAGAGAGGTGAAGAGGGGCCTTGAAGAATGCTAGCCTGTGCCCTCCATGCTACTGGTGCCAGTGCTGGGACTGGGCCAGGTGAAGCCTGGCGGCCCTTTCTCACCTGTGATTGGAGAGAACAGAGGGGAGAAAATTGACCTGCTGGCTTCGTGCAGCACCAGCCCACCAAGGGCGTTCAAGACACAAGAGCTCACTGTGAGCTCCTAGCCCAGTGCCAACCCACACACCTCCCTGCGTGCTCCCCAGCCAGGCCCAGGTCTCCGCACTAGGAAACTGTCTTTAGTGACGGGTAGGATGTGTTCTCTGGAGTGCCCCGACATCCACCCTGGCCTCTGCGGTGGGGTCCAGAGTCTCAGGTTCTGAATGCAGACAGAGTGGTTTCCAAGTGTCTGGGAATGAGAAAGCATCTCAAGCGGGGGCTTGAACACTGCGAGGCAAAAGTCTCCCAGTGGAAGGGACTGGGCAGAACCTCTTTCTGGAAGTCGCCTTGTCCTCCTTCCCAGAGTAGAGTCAGTGAAATTTGAGTAACTTGACAGGGACCTGGCATTTAGATTTAGTGGTCGCTTCTCCAAACTGCTACTCAGGTCCCTGGCTCCTTGTCCTGTCTCTTTCACTGTCTTGCCTGTTGATTTGGGGAGAGCTGCATTCTCCGCTGAGCTGACATTTTCAGCGTGTAACATTCGAGGCTTGAAACCTACAGGCTTCTCAGAGCCCCCTCCTGGTTACCGAGAGTCCAGACAGGTACGCAGGAAAGATGGGAAAGAGCAAAGAGGTCCAGGGAGGCCAGACGCGCACCAGACGGGTGCTTCTCACTGGGCGAGGATCTTTGAAGAACCGAGAGTTGCTGGGACCGAGCCCAGGGGACTGAGCCAACAGAGCGGAGCTCCCCTCCCCCACCCGGGGCCTTTGTCCGGAATCCAGCTGTGCCTCGCGGGGGAGGAGCAGGCTCGCGTGGCGAGGCCCCCCAGGCCTTGGCGCTGATTGGCCAGTGGCGCGGGCAGCAGCAGGGCAGGCACGCTCCTGGCCCTGGGAGAGCAGATAAAGCGTGCCAAGGGGCACACGACTTGTGGCTGTGGAAATCCTCGCGGTCTCAGTGTCGTGCCGAGAGAGGGAGGCCCAGGACCCCCTCGAGCTGCGCTGCTTCTCTGGGTCTGGGGCTCAGCGCAACTTGTGAGCGAGCACGACTAGGCTCCCCGCTACTCCTGAAGACCCACTGCTCGGTTCTTTTCAGCCTGGATCAATAGGTAACAGTTGGCAGCCGCCAAGGGAGAGGGACTGGGGGAGGTGTTCTTCCTTGTTGTGTACTTCTTCCCATCTGGCCTCGGAACTGCGGACTATCCACGCTTACCCTTCCTTTTCACCCCGCCTCAGGATGGCGCCTCACCCCTTGGGTGCACCCTCAATCCAAGTGACCCGCGAGACCGAGCAGATCTTCTCTGTAGCGTCTGACAGCGAAACACAAAGCACCGCGTTTGCCCCGTCCAGCACCCCCCTCACGGCCCGGGACTGTGCGGAGCCGGAAGCAAGTGGCTGCAGAGGGGCTGCGAGGAAGCAGCGCGCGCGGCGCGGAGGGCGCAGCAGACCCAAGAGCGAGCTGGCGCTGAGCAAGCAGAGACGGAGCCGGCGCAAGAAGGCCAACGACCGCGAGCGCAATCGGATGCACAACCTCAACTCCGCCCTGGACGCGCTGCGCGGGGTCCTGCCCACCTTCCCAGACGATGCGAAGCTCACCAAGATCGAGACGCTGCGCTTCGCTCACAACTACATCTGGGCGCTGACTCAGACGCTGCGCATAGCCGACCACAGCTTCTATGGGCCAGAGCCGCCCACGGCGTCCTTCGGGGAGCTGGGCAGTCCGGAGGCTGGCTCCCCTGGGGACTGGGGCTCTCTCTACTCGCCGGTTTCCCACGCGGACAGCCTGAGCCCCGCCGCCTCACTGGAGGAGCGCCCTGGGCTCCAGGCGCCTACCTCCCCGGCCTGTCTGCACGCCGGCGCCCTGGCGTTTGCAGACTTCCTGTGAAGGGCCCGGCAGCCTGAGGTGTGGGTGCTGAACAGGGAGGGAGACAGAGCTGCCGGGCTGGGCGGCTCTTCTGCCGCTCTCTGGCTGACGCTGCAGGTCCTTCCGAAACGCTGGGCGCTGCCCGCGGGGAATGGCCACCGCGGGGTGCGCGTATCTTAGGTATCCTGTCTTTGCCCACTCCAAAGTCTCGTTCACAGAAGACAAGAATGGTAGCACTACACAACCGGAGGCGACTGTGGTCTTCTGTCTCCCAGCCCTCACCTCAAGTCTGTCTGTCTGTGTGCCTGTCTCTTTTACCACCCCTCCCTCGGAGTGAGTTAACCCCAGTGTTCGGTTTCCTCGAGCTCGCCTTGCCCCGCGGCAAAGACGCCGCTGACTTCCTCCAGTCCCCGTCAAGTCCGGCTCGGCCGCCCCCCTCTGCCTTAGGCCTCGGAGGCGATCCTCTGCCTTCTCCTCTTGCACTTTTCGGAGCCTTTGCCCTCACGGGACGGAAGAGCAGGCTACGCACCGCACCGGGAAAGCCCTCGCCGACCTCCCCCGCGGCCCTGCGCACTCCGGCTGTGGTGAGCAAGTGCCTGGAGCTCCGCGCCTCTCCTTTAAGAAGAATCAGCTTGTATAGTGTATAATCTTTGGAAATGAATTTTGTTATGGTAAATTATATGCCCTTTCCCCTGTTTTATACATCTGTATTTATTGATGAGATTTCATGGCGAGAAAAGTCTATATTTTGTACATAAGATTATTGGGGACTAGTGGGTGAGATTTTGAGCCAATAAAAGATGGACCCTTAAGAATCGTTATTACGGTGATTCAGTTGTGTAGCAGACGGTTGCAGCCACTATGGCTGAGGAGAGAGCAGCTCTGTTGAAGGGAAAGGATGAGACCAGGGGGAGCTCTGGTCCCATCCCTGGGGTGCCAAGTTGGGGGGTGACAGATTGCTTTCAGTACCGGGGGTCTAACTCGGGCCCTTGTGTGTGTCCAAGGCTAGCGTGGTACCACTGGAGCTAAATCCCCAGCCTGAAAGTCTCTTAAATCATTGGTCCAGCCCTCTTGATTTCTTTATAGGGTAGCAACTTGCCTTATTCCAAACAATGATTTAGGAGAAAGACCTCCAGCTGAGACTCCTGACTCGAGCTGCAGTCCTTCCCCTACTCTATCAGCCTGCACTGGGAGGAGGGAGAAATTGGTCTTAGAGTCAGAGTCCTCGCTCGCTGGGAATTTAGAGCCCAGTGCATCACCTTAAATGCAAACACTGGCAGCCTTGATTGAACATTTATCAGGAAAGTCCTCAAGCCTCCAGCTGTGTGATCGCTCTTGCTCCCCAGGAGGAGCAGAGCTGGTTCCCCTAAGCGCTGAAACTCACCCCAAGGCAGCTGGTGGGGTGGCCCTGCTCAGCAAGGGGGACCTTTGGGGCTCAGGGAACCCCCATCTGAGCTGTAAGAACCTGCAGTACACTGGCTGCTTTGGAACAGGACCATGGAGGCCCAGAACCTGCCCTGCTGTTTGAACCCCGAAGATCTCTTAGATCAGCACCAGGGTGCTGGAAAGAGATGGGCCACCCCAGGGGACAGTGCCACTACCAAGGCCCGGGGCATGCCAAGGTGCTTGTGATGGGTTCTTAAGAGTTAAGCTCATTTGTTCTCTCTCTCACTCCTCCACACTTCACAGTGAACTTTTCCTCTCCTCAATCCTAAGGGTAGCTTGCAGGAGTGATGTGTTAGTTATCAGGAGCAGGATTTGGGGCCAGGAGGACACACGGCAAGCAGATGGGTGAACAGAGGGCAGTTTCATGTCAAGGTTTTAATCTGGGAGAAGGAGATTAATGGGTTATTGGTGACTGCAACAAACAACTCTCCACCTGGGACCTTGCCTGGGCCAGGTGTGGACAGCTCTGTGTTGCACAGACCAAGCAAACGCCTGCTACTTGCTGGGCACTGGGACAAAGGATGTAGACAGATACAAAAAGCAAGAATGTCTATCCAGGCATGGTGGCTCACGCCTGTAATCCCAGCACTCAGGAGGCAGAGACAGGAGGATTGCTGAGTTCGAGGCTTGCCTGGGCTACATAGTGAGCTCAGGGCCAGCCTGAACTACAAAACGAGACCCTGTCTCAAAAAAAAAAAAAAAAGTGGCATGGATATGAAATTATTTAAGGCCAAAGAAAGATCGCTGTCCAGTGGAAGTAGGAGCCACAAACCCACAAATTACTGGTTCTGGATTCCAGGAGGCTTGTCAGAGGGGGTGGCCATTAATTAGTTTGGAGAGGAATTCTTCTAGCCGGAAGATCCATCTTCCGGTGCAAGGCTGTAGGAAGTAGCGTTCATCTAAGCTGGATGAGCGTCCGTAGGCGCTTCAATCTCTGTGGCCGCAAGCCAGGGCCCCTGAGACACCCGTGGCCCATCAGTCCCTCTGTGGCTTTCTAGGGCGCTCATTAAGGAGCCATTAGTCACCCATTGCGCACAGACTGTTCCCCCGCCCCACGAATTAAAACACACACGATTTAGCTACCTCAGCTGCTACCTTGAATCGAGGGCGAGTGGTCAGCTCTACTCTTCAAGTCCTGAGAAGGCAGAGGAAGGGGAAGGGCTTGGTTTAATCACTGCAAAATTTAGGGGTCGGTCCCGGGGTTGAGCTCCGTGAAAGCTCCCTGTTTCAGAAAGCCCGTCGGCAAGCAGGGCTCCGAGCATTTCTGCGAGAGACGCGTCCAATCAGCTCAGGAGTGTCTTACTTTCGGCGACTTTTAAATCCATTGCGACTGCGCGTGGTGTGGGCTGCGGGAGCTCTCGGGCCCCTTCCCCCCGCGCGGCTTTGGCTGTAGAGCCTCCTTCAGTCGAAGCCCCAGCTCCCTGAGACCCCCAAGCAGGGACAGGAAGGACTCCTGAGTCCAGAGACTCTTCTTCCCTCTCTCGCGCCTTTGTCTGAGCCGAAGCCTGGCTTCCAGGAAAACAGCACATGGATCCTGCACTTCTCCGCACCACCGCCACCCCCGCCCCGTCCAGTCCGAGCACACTCAAGCAGGTAGATTTATGGCGCCCTGCCCCCATCCCACCCCACCCCCAGCCGGCCTCGGCCGGAGGACAAAGCGTCCGGGCCATTGGAATGCTAATGTCTGGGAGCCAGGCCGCTGGGCTGGCACAAAGGCCGGCGAGGCCCGGGCCAACCCTCCCCCCAGGGCTGCCTGGATGTGTGACCTTGGACAAGTCTCCGAGCCACAGCAAATTCACGAGCGAAGTTGGAGGAAGTTCCCGAGACGCTCTCATTGGATTTTGGAGTTCCTAAAAGAAGGTCGTGCTTGCAGTGAGTGGAGTCAGAGTCTCCTCCGACGGGAGGTGATGAAGAGCGGCCTTCGCCCCTAGCATTGGAAATGGGAATGGGGGAGGCGACTGAGAATAAGCGCTGGGTAAATATAATCACATCTTTGCATTCATGTATTTATTATTTTCGGCTGTGTATCTTTCCCCTTCTTCTCTTTTAAAATCTATTGACCAGAGCTCAAGAAAAGCCGACGGTGTCTTTGGGTAACTTGCCTGTCGCGTCTTCCAGGAGCAAGGTGCGGCGGGCAAAGCTTCCTACCTCAGGTGCCCTCGCATGACCAGTGAGTGATGTGGCCCGGGCAGAGTGGCCAAGTTCATGAAAACAGGGCTCCAAGTCCTAGACGTGAGCTGTCCAAAGCCCTCAGTCACTCGGACAGTTACTGAAGCAAACTGCGACTGGGAGCCACCTTGTGAGCGGCGGTTTAGGGCTCTTTACTCTGTGCCTGTAGTTGGGGGGGGGGGGGCACCGGGAGCGAGTCAACCTGTAATTCCTGCCCGCTTTGGCTGGAACTAGGTCTTCTGCATTCTTGTAAAGCCGAAAGTTCTCCGGAGGCTTTAGCCACACATCCCCGCGTAGGGCCTCCTGGCCAATCTCCAGCCTTTTGCAGCCCGTGCTTCTGCGATCCAGAGCCAGGCGACAGCGCGGACCTCTTCCTGACAAACTCTGCCGAGTCCGCCGAGGTTTTCAAGGGCGGCTGCGTGGCCCTGACCATGGTGCTGAAACGGCCGCGGCGGTTCAGCACCCGAGAGACGGTCCCTGGGAACTTGCCACCCTCAATAGGGAAAACCTCTAGGCTTTCCGCCCAGGATTGCAGACCGGGGACCCCTTGGACGTGAAGACCCGGAGATCACGGCCTGTGTGTCTGCTCATTGACTGGGTGACCCTGAAAGCGCTCTCCCTGTTTCATTTTCTACCTCCCTTTTGAAGGTCAGAGGCTGAATGACATCAGAAATTTAGACTGGAGCAGCCCTACCTAGGAAAACTGGTTTGGGAGTTTGCCCTCAAAAGGGATTCCATTCTTTGAGCTACAACAAAGTTTTAGTAATTCCAAGAACAAAGGCAAAAACGTCTTCCGGATGTATACATGGAAGAGGAGGGCAGTTGAAAGCAGGTACTTCAAATCACACACATCAGTTTAGATCTGCTTAGTTGCCACTAAACAGTGGCTTTTGAGTAAAGCCCTTTTGTCTAAGACCTCTTTCCCTCACTGTGAAGTTGGTGGACAATAAATAGTAGCCACTTAGTAAAGCTGTTGTACTTGTTAAATATACTTGCTTTGGATTCCAAGCCTCTTTAAATGGTACTTATAATTATAGGCATCTTCACATGTCTCAAATTCTTTCTCTAGTCTGTCTCTCCATGTAGGAAGGACTGTTGTAAGAATTTGAATCTTTGCTGCATTCCTGGGTGTTCTCCACTGGTATAAAGGCCGAAGGTCACCCATCTCATCCTGCTTACCCTCCCCAATTTAGATCTTCTCTTCTTAAGCTCCAGAACTGTATGGCCAACTCTCTCTTAGGTACTCCAAAATAGAATTCATCTCCCTTAACCCCCAAATTATTGTTGTCCCTTATCCCTAGTTCACTAATTCACCCATATTGCAAATCTGGGGTTCACTTGGACTCTTCTTTCTCATTACCAATATGTAATTAGCCCTTGAGCTGATTTCTGCTGATTTCTCCTCCTCGGTTTTTCTTGAATATGGCTCCCTTTTGTCTCCCTATGACCACTACCTTAGTTTAACTCTTACCCCTTCTCTGAAGAGAACACCCAACTAAAGTCCCTAACTCTAATCTTGAAACTGTACTGTATCTTCTTGCTGCAGCCAGCGTTCCCATTCAAATGCAAATATAACACTGTCACTCTCTTATTTATAATCTTCAAGTGGTTTCCAGTCACCCACAGAGTAAAGTTCATGTTCTAACAAGGGAGGATGGTGAAACAAAATCTATGAACTGACACTTTCCAGTTGGTCCTTTACCAGTACGGCCTTGTGCAATGCCCTCAACTTTCTTTCAGTTTCTCCATCTATAAAGCAAAGATGGCAATATTATCTTTTATGTTCAGCTGGAGATGAAGCCAGGTTGCTCACAGCAGATTTCAGTCTGTGGATACCCCTGCTCCCTGCCATCATTCATAGACTCTACTTCCTTCCATCTCTCACTAGCATTTAAACCCTTGCCAAGCAAAAGGTTGAGGCAGCACTACATGGTCCCAGCCAATGGGAAAGGAAAATAAATCACAGAACAGGCACACCCAATCCTAAAACTTAGGCTCAGTAGAAGCACAAATCACTTCTGTTCTCATCCCTCAGGGAGAATGTAATCCTGTGACTTCACCTAAGTGGATGAGAGACTATGTACTTAGGAAGACTTGAAGATTGGACCCTGGCAGACAATGAGCAGCCTACTATTGGACTGTGGCCAGGATTAAATTGAATTGTGCATGCTATTGGTATTTGATTTTATTATCACCAATCATATATGCTTTGACCAGAATCCTAATGCACCAGCTTTTTTTTTCACAGGGCTTTGTTTGCCTTGACCTTTACCCTCAAGAAATATTAATCCACCTGAAGTGTTCCCTTTTATACACTCAGGTTCCCATTCTATTCTTTTTTTGCCCCCACATGGTTGCCTGTCCAAATTCTTTTTGCTCTTTTTTTCATCTCAAAATTCTAACATGAACATCTCTTCCTAGGAGTTTTCCCTCTGCTTTTTTTTTTTCCCTCCTTGGTTTCTGCTTCCATAATGTCAAGAGCATTTTAAATACCTAGCACTTTGCAGATAATATTGTAATTATCTCTGTTTATCTGCACCCTCCATTGATCTGTGGAGCTCTTCTCTAGAGGAGGGACTGAACATCTTCATGTCTTCACTGAGCAAAACCTCCCAAGATAGTCTAAGTAAGTCAGTGGAAAGCCAAAAGATCTTGGAATCTATTTCAACTCCAGTATTTCATAATTCTGTCTCCTTCAGAAATTTACTTAGCTTCTCCAAGCCTCAGTTTCTCTAGATATGAAAGCAGAGAAACCACACCTACCTCATAGGGTCTGATAAGGATTCAGATGAGACAAGCCATGTACATCCTGCTCAGACAAGATGTACACCCCATGTATCTGCCACAGATTGAGGCAGAACTCATTAGTTTCCATTTCATCTCACCTTATTCCTACAAATGACTAGCAAAGAACATTGGGATCAAGACCTTCACACATTAACCAGGGAAGGGCGATGTGACTTGTCCAAACACCCAAACTGTAGTTATGGAGATCAACCAAGGACCTGGCTCTCCTAGCCTCACCATCAGCTGTACTGTCTCTCCTCTATTGTAATAATTATCTACTGCTTGGGTCCCATTACTCAAAACCTAAACAGAACACATGTATCATGAGGGTCTTCTACAGGCCTGTGGATCCGGACTGAACTTAGATGGGTGTCTCCGGCCAACGTGTCTCATGGGGTTGCCGACAGCATCAGCCCAGGATGTGGTCTTATCTGATGACTTCACTGGAGGAGAAGACTCTTCCAAACTCATTCACATGGCCATCAGCTGGATTCAGTTCCTTGGGTATGTTGTAAAGATGGCCTCAGTTCCCTGCTGGCCTTTGGGCAGAGCCTTCCTCAGTCCTTTTCTGGAGGGAAGCTCACAGCACACAGCAGGTGGGCTTCCCTCAATGTGAGCAAATAAGAATGGGGGGGCAAGATAGAAGTCATAGTCTTATAAATGAATCTTAAAGGGGGGACAACCTGTTATCTCTGCCATATTCTATTCACTAGAAAAAAATTCATTAGTCCATATCAAGAGGTGGGGATTATACATGGGATGTATACCAGGAGGAGGAGACAGATCACTGGAGGAGACAGTCACACAGGCAGCCTGTCACACTGATGGTGACCAGAACCTTTTCTACATGCTTTTCACATCCAAAAGACAGGCAGAAAGACAAGCATCTGAACACACACACACACACACACACACACACACACACACACACACACACACAAACCTCCTCAGGCCTAAATGTACCAGGGTTCAAAACAAGAAATTCCAGGTAATTTGATGCCTGAGACTAAAATAGATGTCTCCTTGTTGCTGCAGGGTTGGCTTCCAGGAAGGCCCAGGAGGGACTCACCCATGTGCATTTGAGCCCCCAGCTGATCTGACATCCATTTATTGCTTTCACAGACCTCCCCACCCCCACTCCCTAGGCAGAGATTTAGGATGTCTGGGGCCTGGACATGGCACCCACTGAAGGAAATTTACTGCCTCTAGAGAACCAGGGCCTGACTTGGGGTCTTGAATGCATCTTTTTCCCCTTTGCCTTCGCTTTATTAGGTTAATCATTGCTTGAATCGGTTGCCATGGTTTGGGCAAACCCATGGCGACTCTATAATGAAGCCTGAAAGATTCGGACCCCATTTATCATCCACAGTGTTTGGGAGGCCCAGGGCCTTGCTTGCCTCCCCCAGGATCTGGGCACCACCCTTCTGCCTGGGGCCCCTGGACCCCTTTTGAACCAGGAATGAACAGGTGGTGACTTGGAAGAGGAGAAGGTGGGGTGGCACTATGCACACACAAACACACACACACAATTTTTGTTCCAGGAACCTGAACACCAACCAAACATATGGGTAGCCCTGCTTTCTGAAGAATGGAAAGCAAATTGTGATCCTCAAATATAAGGGATTTACAGCTGCCCTTAGAAATAAAGGGACCAGGCTGGGGTGTGGTGGCACACACCTGTACTCCCAGCACTCGGGAGGATGAGGCAAGAGGATCACGAGTTCAAGGCCAGCCTGGGCTACATAGTGAGACCCTGACTGTAAAAAAAAAGAAAAGAAAAGAAATAAAAGGACCAGTGTCCTGGAAGTTCAGGTATTTTACACCTTCTGTCCTCTGGCCACAGGCTGAAAAGCCTTGGAATCCTACAATGAGTTAGAGACAAGAACCAGTGTGGAGATGGATACATATAACAATTCATTAACATGTTCAAGGTCACCCAGGGATGGAATAAAGAGGGTAAGGCACCTTGCCAGTCAGACTTTTTATGAAATATGTAAAACCCAGAGAAAAAAAAAGCATAATGATTCTCGTGTATCTGTCACTGGGATTCAAGAAATAGCAGTCCAGAGCAAACCACATTCTACACGTCTCCCTATCGACTTCCCTGAGCACTTCTTCTGGATAATTTTGAAGCAGATTCCAGATGTTACTCAATTACAACAGTAGATCCTTCTTCAGAATCCTTTCTTGTTCTGCACAAGATGCATAATAGAGCTGAGAGTTTTGAATGAATTCATAAAGCTTGCACTTCAAGTCCAACCTCTGCCCTTTCCTAGTTGTATGAGATTCAAAGTCTCTGATCCTCAGGGTTTTTTCCTCCAGTATAAAAGGAAACAGTGTTACCTGTTTCCCAGGTGATTCAGTGAAACAAGAGGCGGCAACAGCCAGCACCTGTGCAGGGGAAACGGTGGCTTTTCTGACTTCTATTCCCGTGATGGCTGCGTCACTCACAAGGGCTGTGGTCTGGGCAGAGGGTCAGTTCTTGGCTCCAGTGTCCAGGTGTCCCATGCAGTCCCCTGCAGCGAAGCCTCCTTGTCACTGCTCAGCACTTGGCCCAGGGTTCCAAGGTCAGGGACTTCGGTGGGGAGCCTGGCCTCAGTTACCAACAACCCCAGCCTCATTCGTGCAGCCTTGCTCAACTTTGTACCATGAGCCCCTCAGTGGCGAGACCAGGTCCGCCTTCTCTTCCTGCACCCCAGGCTCTCTGTGAATAGATCATGTGTGCACACATGTGTGCACTTGCTCTGGTCTGCATGCTGTCTCTGCACAGCCTCCCCTGGAGACTGGGATCCCTTTCTTCCAGCTCCTGGTTCCAGGAACAATACTCTGAAGGGCTCTGGCCCAAAGGGCATTACCTTCCTCCAAATCACCCACCCCTCTCTCCCCTCCCTCCCTCTCTCTCACATTCTCTCTTTCTCTCTCTCTCTCTGTCTCTCTGTCTCTCTCTCTCTCTCTCTCTCTCTGTGTCTCTCTCTCTGTATCTCTCTCTCTTCCATAAAGCAACAAATTGTTACTGAATGTTTTCTATATCCAAGCACAGCCCTGGTGCTTTCCATTTATTAATCTATGAAATGAGAATTTTCATTTCCATTTTGCAGATGATGAAACTGAGGCAGAGCAGTGAAGTGATATGTTGCCAGTTCCGCAGGGAACACAATGTTGGACCTCAACCCGGGCCCTCTTGAAGCTGGGCCAATGCTCTTCTCTGTGCCAACATGCTCTCCTTTCTTTTTTAAGTTTTGATTTTGGACATTTTCAGAAAAAAATAAAATAAAATGCATCTTCAGGCACTACCTCTGAGCTACTTCTTGAAAGAAGCAAATGAGAAGACATAGGGGTCGCAGGGGAACGACCCAGGACTATAAAAAAGTCCCATCCATCATCCATCTGTCTGCAACCCCTTCCCCCAACAATCTGCACAGACACCCACATGTTCTTTACCCTCTGGTAGCTTACAGTCCATTTTTAAAGAATAAGAACACTTTAAAACACAAGCATAAAGCCATTTTTTATACCTAAGAAAAGGAACAACTTTGTAATGTGACCTAATATACATTCCTCATCTACAAAAACCTCCAATTGCCATCTTTTTAATGTACAAAGAACCTCCCACCCTCCAGCAGCTGCCTGCCAGGACCAAGACTGCAGTGCCAGCCCTGACACCACGGCATGATCCCACCAGCTCTGAGTCACTTACTTCCTAGTCCCCATGAGGGCCACCCTAACGACCAGCCACCCTGGCTCTTCTGGGACTCATCTGGACGTTAGGACTGCAAATCCCCTGTCCTGGGCAAGCCCAGGCGGCTTCCTGCAGGGAACGGGAAGTGCGGAGCCCGCCCCACCCCCACCCCAGTCTTCTTCCTCCTAGCCCCAGTGTGGGCTCACTCCCGGAGAGCAGAGAGAGCTAGCAACTGTGTAAGGGCCCTCGAAATGACAAATAATTTCCCGAAACCTTTGAGGGGCCCCAGCGTGCCCAGCTCAGGGAGGCACCGCCCGGACCCCCAGCCTCCGGCAGTGAATCAGGAGCTTTTCACGCCCAGGAGACCAAATTCACCAAGCTCCTCCCTCCGTCTTGCCCCTCTCCAGATCTAATGACAATCCAAAGAGTTCCTGATAGGGTTTTAAAAGATGCTCTTCCATTCACTGTCCACCAAGCATGAAAATCCAGCTCGTTTGTGTCTATTCTTCGTCCTAAAGGCCTGGTCGGCCCAGGGCCTGCAGCCTCAAACCTGTCACTCACTTTTCACTTCCTTTTGTTGGAGTCGCCTTTATTTCATTCTTCTGTCTCCTGCATGCACCCTCCTCTCCCCCTCCTCACTCCATCCCCGTCCCCCTCCGCCCACCCCCAGCACTTCCCAGTCCCTCCGTCCACACACAAAAAGCAACAGACCAGTCTGGGAATTCCTTTACAGGCCCTGAGCGCCTTTCCCCCACCCCTGCCTCTTCTACTCGCTGCTTTTAAAAAGCGGTAGCAAAAAACCAACAGTCACTAAAGCGGACGCAGGATCCAAGCGCAAGCGGTACCGTGCGCTGGAAATGGCTCCGGGAATCTGAGTCCCAACTTTTGGCTTCAAGGGTGTAGAAAGTAAAGGCCAGAGAGGGGACAAGACTAGCACAAGGTCATGGCAGTAGCAGAACACGGCCCAGGGCCCAAAGTGCAGCCTCAGTCTGGGCTTCCGACTCGGAAGGGCCGACTTTCCCTCCCATGGCACAGAAGTGGCTGCTCTGACTCTCAGCGGGCTGTGCTGAGGTTGGAGCTTGGAGGCAGAGCCCATGACCAACACACTCTTCTGTCCCTTGAGCGCTTAGGGTGTGGTGGGTGTCCAGAGGTGGCCGGACGGTGCAGGGGTTGTTTTTGCAGTACAAGGGGTAGGCTGGAGAGGTGCTCTGCCCAGCCTGGTCTTTAATTCAAGACAAGGGCTCATAGTCCTGCTGGCCTTGAATTTGTCATCCTTCTGCCTCAGCTTCCCAAGTGCTGGGATTGCATCATGTCTAATGTACTAATGGCGTTTTTAATAAAAATGAGTTGCAGAAATGTGCTAGCCAGGCTGCTCCCACTTTCCAGGCCGCTTGTTTGTCGCTTTGGGAGCGGTGGCTTTGTGGTCAGGCTCAGGAAATAGTGGCTGGGACTCTGGGTCCTAGAGGAGGGAGGAGAGGCGAGGGGGATGTGTGTTTAGCAGCCAGACCCCTTCCCCATCTCTTTCCTTCTGATGACAACCCACAGTGCGGGGAAAGAGACATGTTCCCAACTTTCTCTCGGGCAGAGCCAGTAGGTCAGGACTCCTCAGGCTCCTCTGGGTGGTCTGGGTGTGGCAAGAGGGTTTCCGGAAGAAGAAAAGCAGGACATCATAGAAGAGCATCTGGTGCCACTGTCCTCAGACAGACTGTGCACCAGCCCTTGTGCAAGTGGCAGAGATCGAAGAGAAAGGCAGCGGCTGAGCATGGGACCAGCGGCACCTCAGAAGGCAGCAGTCACATTTAAAAGCACAGCCCATAGAGCTCAGTCTCTCTGCAGCCATGTGCCCCAGCCAGACCCTGGTGTGGTCCTCCCCCGGCCCTAACGATGAGGCCTCCACCTCTCGCTCCTGACCCTTCTGTCAGCTCTTGACTGTGCTGTCACCCAGCTACTGTGAGGTCTGTAGCCCTTGACATCTGCCCCTCCAGGCAGCCCTCCTGCCATGACCTAATCCACATGGTACTACTCCACATCCTGGGTGCACAGAACTTTCCGAGGAGACAGAAAGCCACTTCCATGTTCAGAGGACTGTAGCAGTCAAGTGGGGGCCTTGGAGTCAGAATCCCTGGGTCCAGAGCACAAATCTGCCACAGGCAATCTCAGTGAGTTTAGGCAACTACTTTGAGTCTCGATGTCATTCATGTGGTAGGGATAGTGACAGCCCTGCTCTCATAAAGATTAGATATAAAATCTATAATATACTGCAACTTCTCTATGTCATGCGGGCACTGACTCCTAAACTCTCAAGAATACCAAAATCCAAGATGCCTAAGACCCTTTTATAAAATACTTATTAAAAATCTTGAAAGACATTTATTAACTATATAATGTGACTCCAGAATTCTCTTTCAATTTTAAATTTTATTAGTTTTTTGCACTGTATGCTACTTTGTAGTTAGGAGGAAATGTTGTCCTTTCAAAGCTTTAATTAATAAATGTAGTGACACTTCAAATTTTTTTTGAAAACTCCTTTGGTAAGATAGCAAGAGTGGCTTCATCAAGATGGAGCTCCCTGCAGGCTGAAAGCTTGGGTAGAAGGGCAGGAACCCGAAGGTGGGTATCCAGTAATGGGGGGCTGGGAAGGTGGGACACAAATAGAAGGGAGAGTTGAACCCCTATTTCCCACTCAAAGGTCAATGATTTTTCCATTTTTCTCTCCAGTTTCCCACTGAGGAAGGGATATGAGAGAAACTGTATTAGTCACCTCTCCGTTACCATAACAAATAGCTGTGTTAATAAACTTACACAGACGAAAGGTTCATTTGGGCTTGCAGTTTTGGAGGCTTCAGTCCATGGCCAGGTGACCTGGTTGCTTTGGGACTGTGGCAAGGCAGGGCCTCATGGCAGGGGCACATGTTAGAGCAGCCCGTTCACCTCATGGTCAGAGACTGAAACAGAGAGAGACTGGTGTTTCATGATCCCCTTTAAGGGCACACCCATAATGACCCAAAGCCTCCCTTTAGGCACCATTTTTTTTTTTTTTTTTACTTGCCAGGTAGACACTGGAACCATTGAGCTAAATCCCCAGCCCTATAAAGTAAATCTTTTTTTATTGATACATTATATATACACATCACAATTACATTCCACGTTGAGAATTTGTACCAGTATATGACACAACTTAATTCTCATTTTTCCCTCTCCCTTACCCACCCTACCTCCCCCTTCCCCTATATACACAAGCATTGTTTCCTTTCTTTTTACCATCAATTTTTTCTTTCTTCATTATTTACTCCTAAACCCCATTATCCTTTGAATATTTACTATTTCACAATTTTAATCATGCATTCTAGAACACATTCATAACTTCAGTTTCTCATATCAGAGAAAATATATGATATTTACACCTTTTTTTTTTTTAGATTGAACTCAGGCCCTTTTCACACTGAGCAACACCCTCAGCCAATTTTTAATTTTTATTTTAGATAGGATCTTGCTAAATTGCCCAGGCTGGGCATGTATTTGCAATCCTCCTGTTTTAGCCTCTCAGTGTACTTGAATTGTAGTGATGCCACCATCCCTAGCTGTTAAAGGTCTCCCTCACCTTCCAATAGCACCAGCCTAGGTACTAAGCCTGTAACACATAGGGTGAGAACTCTGGAAGTACACAACAGATCACAACACCCAGACTACTCACCATCACCAGAAACTGTGGTTTAATTGGTTCCCCATTGAGGTGGTACTTAAAAAGATGTAACCATTGGGCCGGAGGGTTAGATCAGTGGTTCCGGCGCCTGCCTCGCAAGTGCAAGGTCCTGAGTTCAATCCCTGGTAACCACATACAATGCTGGGCGTGGAGACTCACGCCCACCAACAATCAATACCACATACCACAGTGCCGGGCATGGTGGCTCATGCCTGTAATCCCAGCACTCGGGAGACAGAGGTAGGAGGATTGCTGAGTTCAAGGATTGCCTTGGCTACGTAGTGAGCTCAGGGCCAGCCTGAACTACAAAGCGAGACCGTGTCTCAAAAAAAAAAAAAAAAAA
>PVIC010023951.1:0-26443 GCA_004025085.1 Thryonomys swinderianus
ATTAAATTTCCAATAGTTAGTTTATATCTAAGACATATAATCCACAGAACTCAATAGCAAAAACAAGAAACCAAACCAAAACAAACATAACTTAATAATAAGTGGAATCTATTCCAAAGGAGGCACAAAAAAGATCAACTGATATTTTAAAAGATGTCCAATGCTGCTAATCATCATGGAAGCAGAAACGGAAACCAAAATGAGTTTTACATTGTGCCTATCAGGATGATTATTCTGAAAAGGGCAAGAGATACCAACTCTCATTGAGGATGTGGAGAATAAGGTAACTGTGGGGCACTGTTGATGGAAATGTAAATTGGTACAACCATCATGGAAAAGTTATGGAGGTTTCCACAAAAAGGTAACAATAGAACCACCATACGATGCACAGTCACACCTTGGGGAGTATCTCCAAAGTAAAGGAAATCAGTATCTTGAGGGGATATCTTTAGACTTGTGTCCAGTACACATTCACAGGACTGGGATGAGGAAGGAGCATGTACAATAGGATATTATTCGGACATTAAAAAAAAAGGAAATCCTCCCATTCATGACAGCATGGATGAACCTAGTGGATATCATGCTACGTGCATTAAGCCAGACACGGATAGCTAATTGTTGCATGGTCCCACTTACATGTAGACTCCAAAAGTCATACAGACACCTGGAGAAGTCTCACCGTGAACAAATCATGAGAGAGGAAAGAGACTCATTTCACCCTTCTCTTTTTCTTTTCCTTCTGAATTGGGTGCTTTTTATAGTTCTGTTGTCTGTGGATATCAGATGCTATGCTTTTCAGCCTTAGAACATCATTTACATCAGTGAACTCCAGGATTTTGCTATGGAAGAGGATGGTGTCCTCGTCTCTTTCCAGCTCCTCAGACAGATGAATGTTAACTTTTCTGGCTCTTGAGCTTGCAGATGGCCTCTGGGGAACATTTCAACTTCTGTGACCATGTGACCCAATCTGATATATTTTTATTATAGAGATAAATGACAGATGATCAACAGATAATTCTCCTAACCTAGAGAAACCCAATCAATACATGGAAAAAAATTTATTACAAGATATATAAAAAGTACCCAATGAAGTAGAAAGCTATATATTTCTGTCTGTTGTTTTATTTGATCACAAGTGACCCTAGAAAATCATATCCGAATAGCTAATGAAGAAAACATTTGAAAATTTCCTCAACATCATACGGATGAGACAACTACAAATTTTAAACATAATATCCCTTTGAGGTCTACTGAAATGGTTAGAATTTTAAAAGTCAAACCATACCAAGTATTAGAAAGGATATAGATCAACAGATATTTTGCGCGTGGCTGGTAGAGTGCATTTTTTTTCAATTTTAAAAATTGGCAGCATTTACTAAAAGCCAGGCATCAGCCAATTTGAAAACTCAGCACTTCCAGTTCTAAGAATATAGGTAATAAAATGCATAAATCTGCAAAAGACATTGCTAAAACAACCCATAACTTCAAACCTAATATAACTTATAAACACAAAATGAGTACATTAAATGGGATGGTGATGTTATAGAGAACTATTTGGCAGTAAAAAGAACAATTACTACTGAGCCAAACACACAAAGAAATTTCAAAAAGCATTTTGATCTAAAGAAGCATGAAACCAAAGGCATACTAGGATTCCACTGATGCAGAGTTGGAGAAAATACAGTTCGCAATGATAGAAAATGGAACCATGGAGCCGTAAGAGGAGGTGGATGAGACAGGATGTCACTGGGAAGGTACAAGGGGGTGTGTGTGAGATGCTGGAGATGGGCTGTGTCTTGTCCTGGTAGTAACAGGAAAGTGCATATAGAGTTATAGGCTAAACACTTTTTATTAAATTTATTCACAATAAGCAGACTTCATTGCATTTAGATGCATCTAATTTTAAGATGCAATTAATTAATTGATTTATAGAAGTTGTGGGTTCTGAATGTGTTTCCCTCTTCTTACTTTACAAGTACTGGTACCTTCCGCAAGTAATTTCCTCCAGGAGACCTTGGCCTTCCTGCTACCTTAACCTAAAAGCACCTGTGTCTCCGAGAAAGGACCAGGGGCCAGAGAGGCACAGAAATGCCAGCAGGATCTCACCATCAGGGAAAGGGAGCTCCTGCGGACTCAGGTATGTTCTCTACAGTCCACAGAAAAGCAGACTCAGGATGCCCATGTTCAGTCCAGGCTCTGCTGAGGCTCTTTTTGCCCAGATCTGGCACCCTTTCATGAGGCCTCTGAGGAGCAGAAATGGTCTCCAAGGAAAATATCCAATTCAGTGAGGCCTTGGGGAGGTCCAGGTGGGCCTGGGGGTCCTGGAGGGCTCAGTTCCTGCTGTGTCCACCTTCAGGCCCACTGGAGTTTCTTTGTGGTGTTTGTAAGACAAAGCCATCTGCATTTTCTGGTATACCTTTATCCTCAGAGCCTAGGTGCATCCTGTTAGAATAACATATCCTTCTTTTAAGAATGAGGAAACAAAGAATTTGGCTGATTTTCTACCTGGTTCCAAAGACTTTAATATGAGCTTGTAATTGTGCCTCTGGAATTTGATAAAATATCACCATCTGGAAATATAATCACTATTCTGTGTTGCTTAGATTAGAAACTGAGCCAGGCTGGCTTTTAGCAAAGTAAACATCTCTGAGCAAATCTCTAAGCCTTTGGGCAGTTGTGCAGTGGGAAAGACCACAGTCTTTCTATGACCAGACTAACTCTTCAGTTCAGAGGTGAATGCATTAACCCTTGCATTTCCTAGAGTAACGTTACTCTCATTAACATTCTCTCAGCACCTTGTCCTATCTGAGAATTATGTCTTCCTTCTTTGCCAGCTGTATTTCCAACGTGACCATTAATGGCATTTACTTTTTATTCTTATAGATGATCCACTTTTCATGGGAAATCTATGAGGACCTTATATATTCTAGGTTTTTTCCTCTTTCTGGTACACTGGGGTATTTCAATAAAAATGCATAGCACATGCTGAAATGTAGGAAACTACAAATATTTAAAATCCTCTGTCAGTCTTCTGATTTTTTTTTTTTTTGAGACAGGGTCTCGCTTTGTAGTTCAGGCTGGCCCTGAGCTCATTATGTAGCCCAGGCAAGCCTGGAACTCAGCAGTCCTCCTGCCTCTGCCTCCCGAGTACTGGGATTACAGGCATGAGCCACCACGCCCGGCACTGTGGTATGTGGTATTGACTGCTGGTGGGCGTGAGTCACCACGCCCAGCATTGTGTGTGGTTACCGGGATCGAACTCAGGATTTTGCGCTTGAGAGACAGGCGCTGGAACCACTGAGCTAAATTTTGACTCCTCCTGTGACCCATTTTATATTATGCTCAATTATATTCCAATGATCCTGCATCCCTCAACTTCTGGGTGTCACCAGTGTCACAAGTGAGTGCACAGCGCCCTCTAGCGGCTCTTCTTAGAACATCCTTATAAAGGTAGTTCCCTCTTCAGGGGAAACTCCTTTTGTAGGTCACCTGCTCTACTCCCTGTCATGTGTGTGTGTGTGTGTGTGTGTGTGTGTGTGTGTGTGTGTGTGTGTGTGTGTGTGTGTTACTGAGGATCTAACTCGGGACCTTGAGATTGAGAGGCAAGCACACCAACACTCAACTAAATCCCCAGCCTTCATTTTAATATCTTACTTGAGCCCAGTCAGTAAAACTTATTGGTCTTTTGCTTTTCATTTTCTTTGTAGCATGATGGGCTCAGGGATGAGTTCTCCATTTCTGCCTTAGTTAAAATCTACAGCACTTCATATGTATCCGCCCCTCGTGTCTGTCACAAGAGTGCTCATTACTTACCACAAGACTTCCCACTAGGGCTGCTCCTCTTCAGTCTGTCCTGCTGCAGGTGCTGAAGGGAATTTCAGTCACATCACACAGCCCATACTGAAAGACAGGCCTGAGAGCGACAAAAGACTAACACTCTCAAGGGCCAAGTATGAGGGCTTGTACTGATTTCCAGCCCGACCACACTGAGACATCCTGAGGTACAGTGCGGTTCTGGGTAGGTCTGTGAGAGTCAGCAGGAAGACTTGGCCCGAGGGCAGCAGGTGGGAGGAGACCCAGCCTGACTGGGCAGCACCAGTTGACAAGTCTGGCCTGCTGGGTGGGTCAAAGAACAAAAAATTTTTTTGACTTTTTTTTTTTTTGGTGCTACCAAGGATGGAACTCAGGCCCTTGTGCATCCAAGGTTGGTGTGGTACCACTTGAGCTAAATCTCCACCCCCCCCAAATTATTAAAATATCCACAAATATATTTACTTGTTACAGGATCCCAAATACAAAAATGGTAAGTTACTGACATCAAAAGGATAAAATACGGGAAGAAGAGCAAAACACTGTTCAGCTTTTGCTGTGGTCAAAGTAGTCATCAGTTTAACACATCCCATTAATACTGTAGCTGGACTGGGAATCTCACTCTGAAGTGTCAAGATGGCAAATACTGACCTGCTTACAGTGCTGTAGGGAACCAAAATATCCTGAATTGGCTTTAAGATGTTATGAATTTTCATTATTCTGGAGAATCTGATGTCCAAGGCCAGTCCCAGAAGATACCCATTTTGCTTTAGGCCATCCTTCTGATTGGTCGCCTTCTTGCCATATCTTCACAGGGCTTTTCCTTCATGCTCAGATGGGGAGAAAGAGGCCAACCCGCTACTTCTTATAAAGAAGCCAGTGCTATGATGTCAGCTCCCAAGTGTGCGACCTCACTTAACCACACTTCTCATTCTGAGGGCCTTCTGTCCAAACACATCCACAGTGGAGCAAGGTTTCATTGCACAAATCTGAGGACATCATTCACTCTTTAACACCTGGACTTTGCTGACACAGAGCATAGTGACAGAACGAGGCCAGACTTCCTGTCTCACAGCATAAAGTACTGAAGAGGTTCCCAGAAAAATTCAGCACACTCGCAGCTCTGGGCACATGTCTCTGTGACCACACTCACAATTGCAGGCACCCAGTGGAGAATGGGCCACAACCACTCTATGACTTCTCTAGGGTTTCTGTTGTCAGCAACTCCTCTTTGGTTTGCTGTGGGTGTTGGGGGCCATCTAATGGTAGGTCTGTGACATTGCACCTCCCACGGTTTCAGTCTGGGTCCCACTGAGTCCTCCCTGTGAGTCTTTTCATTGTGCTCATAAACCTGATCCTAATGGGACCATCAATAAGTTGGTCCTATGGAGAACACAACGATCCTTCTATCAATCATCTAGACGTCTGGCTGAAGACAAAAGAATAACAGACAACCCCAGTTACAGAGAAGATTCTAATCACTAGGCAGGGAAGACCTGGATGAAAGGACCCACGTGAGACACTAAGGATGTGATTTTTAGAGAAGTTTCCTAAGGAGGAGCCAGGCGTGATGACAGGAGATGTGAGAGGACGATGCCTGCTGGTCCGGGTCCGTCAGTGCAGCCTCGCTCTTCCCACCATGGAGATACTCCTGGACCCATTTGTGAGACCCACAGTGATATATTAGGAAAACAAACCCTTTGATTCTGCATTACGATTAAAGCGGAAGATGTAGATTTAAATGGTGCAGGCAGATGAATAATTTCCTTAAGCTCCATGACACACTAGTGACATTGGACCTTTTTATGTTCAAGTTTTATTTTCCATCTCTCCTAAAAGGAAATACTAATTCTTAAAGAAATGGTCAACTTCAGAAGTTGAACACAGAAAAACGCAAACAAGATGAGCCTGGATCATCAAGCTAGAAACTGAGGATGTGGTCAGAGATTATGGAATGAAAGTGAGAGGTAACAGAGGGTGGCCAAAATTGGGCTCTGACTGGACAAATCTGGAAAACGCTGATAATGAAAATGAATTATGATGATTACATAAGCTTTCTGACAAAATAATTCAGGATTTTAAAGTTTAACTACCAAGAATATATTCATAAACTATCAAAGGAGAGTTTAGTCATATTGAAGAAAACCAGATTACAGTTACGGGGAGAAATCTGGCAAACACCAGCTTCCAGTAGGGGTCGCACTGAGCATCCTGAGTAATGAGACAATGGCGTCTTGAGCTAGTGACAGCCCTCGGTAGGAACCCAGTGGCACCTGTGCGTGTCACTGTCCTTAGCTCTTCTTCCCATTTCCACCTCTGGAGACTCATGTTTCCTGGCTTCATTGGCCCCGCAGAGGGCTCTACTTGGGAAGAGGATGTGGCTGTGATTCGGCAGGATCCTTTGCAGGGTGGATGAGACTGAGCCCTTGACATTGTGCTGGAATCTTCCAGAACACTGAGAAGTGCTGCACTGAGCCCTGCTCAGGGAACAGCCCATGCTGAGGAAAACAAAACATGTGAAGATGCAGAGAAGAGAAGGCTTCTTCAGAGCACCCAACTAATGCTGTGCATGTGGACTAGGAAGCAGAACACCTGGATAAAAGTGGAAACACATGTCCATTGCCTGTTTCCATAACATCTATGTTCATTATGTAGCTGTGGTTCTGAATGAATGTGACAGTGTGCTCCAACAAAGGGCACTGGGATAACCCTGCATGTACCTTTCCCTCCTGCACATCTGCAGGTCTCAGGGTGAGTGGCCATGCCTTACCCTCCTCCTGTTCATGACTTGTCACAGCTGAAGGTAGTGACCATGCACTCCCCAAGCTGCGGAGGAGACAAGTGTGGTCTGGAACCCTCAGCAGAGCAACCTGTCCCCCGAGACCTCCAGCACCTGCCTCTCTCCCAGACCCAGAGACTCTGCTGTGCTGCTCCCCAGAGGAGTAACACGTGGCTGCCGGCTCTCCCCAGACAGGGAGGTTTATATTCAGAACGTATTGCTGTGCCAGGAGCACATGCGCACTGCAGGCAGTGATGAACTCCGGCATCTTCGGCCTCCACCCTGCTGGTTTTCAAGGTAAAATCCATCCCTGACCCACTACCACCGAACATCTCAGGGACCCCAGAGTCTTGATTTGAAAGCAAACAGACCAAGTGCCTTGGAGACTGGCCTGGCTCCTGCAGGAACCAGTACAAGCCAGTCTTCCCTTCACTGCCCTGGAGGCTCTGACTGGCCTGCAGGAGACGGAGCTGGCTCTCCAGGGGGAACAAACAGGGACAATGGAGCCTGGGTCATTGCCGCAGCCTCACTGGATTCTGCAATGCAGAAAAGTACATAAACATGGCTATCTTTTCCACAGTTACTGTTTTGTTTATTTCAGGCTAAATGACATTTTACTTTGACTCCTAAGGTGTTCAGATTTTAAACACTATTTAGCATTTGTAAGTCATGAGGGGCCTCTAGAATTTACCTGTACCATCCCCTCTTTTTATGTGACCACCACCTGTAGGAAACGGATCTTTGATCTTCTGAGATCTTCCTCAGTCACAAGAGGTAAGAGACCAACTCCCCGCATTGGAGAAGAAGCCCTGCCACCTCACGCAGGGATGGGAGCAATTCCGTCCAGTGTGGCTCCAGAGTTCCGCACCCATCTCATCTCCGTCTTCAGCTCCTCTGTCCTTACCGGGGACGTGGAGCCTCAGGAGCCTCGGGAGCTGAGCAGGGAGCCTCATTCTGAGAAACAAAACTGAAGTGTCCTGGTAAACTGAGGTGAGAAAGAGATTTTTACCTCAATTTTCATGGAAAGGGCCTCCCGGGGGCACTATGCAGGGGCACTCCCCAGTGGTGCAGGGGTGCGAGAAAAGCTGGTAAGTAAACCACAGAGTGGTCAGGGAAATGGGGACTTCTCACAGGGGTGAGTGGCACAAGACACATTCTGTACTTCAAGGAAAACTAAGCGGAAATCTATTCCCAGCACAAGAAGAGAAGTGGGAAAAAGTCTCCTCTTTGCCCTCTTCTTGAGTTTTAGTTCTTCAGGACCTTCTGTGCTGCATCTCACACTTTTCTTTAACACACATGAGTTTCCACTCAAACTTTGGAACAAATACTGATGCACAGCGCTAAAATATTTTAATTCCTTCTCGTAGTATACTTTATAGCTGTGTTTCTAAGTGACATGAAGATAACATTTAATACTCTAGAGTGACAACAAGCTCATGTTTTCCATCTTGGATCACACATAGAAATTCTGCTTCCTATTTATTCCATCCCTCTCTCATCTGTTGAAATGTCACAAAGTTACATCTCTGTGCATCATGTGCCCCTAAAATAAATTTATTCTTTAAGTGCAATAGTCTTCACAACTGCATAGAAAACAAAATATGGTTAAGATGCTTTGATGCATTGCTATTGAAAGTGTGTGCACACACACACACATATCTTAAATCATTTTGAAAGAAATTTCAAACCATTGTTACAACATAGCAACTCTGTAATTGCCAATGCATTTACCTTTATTGAAACCTTCAATTGAGTAATATCACTGCCACTTCATTTCACCCTGTAGGATTCTCTGGAGCTTTCTTCCAGGGCAAGTCTACTGCTAATAACAACCTCCACATTTGTTTACTTGGGAATATCTTGACTTCTCCATCATCTTTGCTTTTTGTGAGATATTTTGACAAATCAAGAACACTGAGGTCCTTAGACAGACATAGGTAGGGTTAAATATGGATTAGTTGATTAAAATGCATTGACCTGAGAATTACAGGAACCTAACCTCAGTTCTTTGTGAGCACTGGCTCAGTATTTGCTAATTCTGATTCTTTTTTCCTTTATTGACTTTATTGGTATATTTCAGATACACATTATGATCATATTCAGCATTGAAAATTTGTGCCTGTACATGATGTACCTTGATTCTCACTTTTTCCCATCTCCTGTCCTACCTACAGCCCCCAGCCCCATATATATATATGTATGTATGTATATATACATATGTATATATGTATGTATATATATGTATATATGCATACGTATATACGTATATATGCATACGTATATATACATATATGCATACATATATACGTATATATGCATACATATATATGCATACATATGTATGTATATATATGTATACATACATACATATATACATATACATACATATACATATATGAGCTTTGTTTCCACATTTTTGTTTTTACCATGGAATTTTTTCTTATCCTTTACTTTCCTCTGACTCCCCTTTCCCCTTTTTTTTTTTTTTTGCCCTTTGAACATTTTCTTCCTCTTTCACAGTACCTATCATCCATTCTGGACCTCATTTACACTTTCAGTTTCTCTTCTGCAGAAATGATATGCTATTTACACAGCCGTCCTATTTCTATTTCACTTATGGTACATCTATTTAAATATAAATCTAATTCATCATTCCTTATGGCTGAATAATACTCCATTTTATAAAAAAAAACCTATCTTCTTTATCTAGTCTCTGGCTAATAGGCATTTGGGTTGTTTCCAAGATTTAGCTCCCTAAACTGAGCTGCTATACACATGGGCACACATATGTAGCTGTGATATGATGTTTTTGAAGGACACTTTTGCTAGTTATAGGATTTTTGCTTAACTGGCTGTTGTGCTGTTACCAGATGGTTTCTCTAATAGGAGAAACTGAAAGTGTAAATGCAAAATACCATATCTTTTGTTGAATGCTTCAAACCACTGCCTCTGGCTTCTGGTTTCTGCAAAGGAGTCTCTGGTGTCTCAGTGAGAATCTCTCCTATGAGATAAGGTATGCACTAGTAATTTCATAAAACCTTTCATGTCCTCTAGGAAGGAGCTGATCAGTGAATGCACTGAGTTGGATTTCTGGTGCCAGAAAACAAAAGGAAATGAATGAAAAACAAAAACCACAAAAATATAATCCTGCTTGGAATTTTGGAATCCCTTTGCTGCACAAACCCAAATCTTGCCATGACTTACACTCCCTGGGCGTATGGATGGAGTCTCTATGAAGTCAGCAGATGCTCTATGAGGCCTCTGCCACTGGGGCTGAGGAGGAGCGGGAGAGTCAGAGTGCGGAGGAATCTCTCTGTGTCTTCCTCCAAAACCTTCAAGGGTACTTCATTGCCTGTTTACATCTGAGAAATGCTGTCAGGAGCAGAAAGGGGCACCAGGGGGAGCAGCTGGGGCAGCCCTGCGTCACACTTCTGTTTCCCTGGGTGGTTTTTGTCATGGCTTGTATCACTGTGCTAGGGAGCTTATTACTCTGTTGACAGTAATAAGATCCAACATCTTCAGGCTGTAGGCTGCTGATGGTGAGAGTGAAATCTGTCCCAGATCCGCTGCCGCGGAACCTCTGTGGAACCCCAGAGTGTAAATTGCTGGTACCATAGATCAGGAACCTGAGAGCATTCCCTGGTATCTGCTGATACCAGGCCAAATAGCTATAAATATTCTCACTGGCTCTGCAAGAGATAGTGACTGTTTCTCCTTGAGATTTGGACAAGGAGGGCGGAGACTGGGTCATCTGGATGTCACATCTGGCACCTGGAATTGGGAACAGACAAAAAAAGTCACACAATTAATTTCATCGACAGAACTTCCAGGAAAAGCCAGACAGCACTGACCACACTGCACTGAGTACATTCCCAGTGCTGCCTCCTCACCGGGGAGCCAGAGCAGCAGGAGCCCCAGGACCTGAGTGGGGACCCTCATGTCCATGCGGAGTCCTGACTGGGACTGAGTCCTGCACAGGGTGTGAGCAGCCTATGAAGAGTCCTCAGGGCCGTGAGCGGTGCTCTGGGCACATGCAAATCAGGAGGGCTGGGCGGGGCTGGCACAGTTGCAGGGCGGCTCCTCCCAGTCACTCAGCACAGGCCCAGGGACCCAGAAGTCCTAGCTCAGACCACTTACTGAAGGTTTTTCTGCCAAGTGTGTTTCTTCTTGAACTCTATTTTTTTTTTTTTTTTTGAGACAGGGTCTCACTTTGTAGTTCAGGCTGGCTCTGAGCTCACTATGTAGCCCAGGCAAGCCTCAAGCTCAGCAATCCTCCTGTCTCTGCCTCCCGAGTGCTGGGATTACAGGAGTGAGCCACCACGCCAGGCACTGTGGTATGTGGTGTTGATTGTTGGTGGACGTGAGTCTCCACGCCCAGCATTGTTTGTGGTTACTGGGGATCAAACTCAGGACCTTACACTTGCGAGGCAGGTGCCAGAACCACTGAGCTAACCCTCCGGCCCTTGAACTCTTATTTTGTCCCAGAAGAGCTTTGACACTTTTTAAATTTGAAACAAACATGGAGAACATGGAACAATGTCTTTCTCCATTTTCTTCGTGATAATGTAAAGTCATGTCCTATTTGTAAGGGGCACACAGTAAAGTCTTAGAAAGTGAGACTGCTGGGCATTTTCTTACCCCAGAACTTTATGACTCACAAACATGTTTGAAATTCCCTCGCAACATTGTGAATTTGAAATTGTTTCATTCACTTCAATAGAAATTACATAGCAAAACCACATTTAATGAAGTTAAATATGTCTTCTAACAGCCTGAAGGCTTTGTCACGAGCAGCACAGTCAGGACATACACAGCTGATGCACAGGGACAACATGTGAGTCTCACTAATGCAACGTGCACAGTCCCACTCTCATGCCAAATTTCAACCTCTCATACTAGAGACTAAATGCCCTGAGTCCTGTAACTGAGCTGGAGTCTCCAATATTCTGCACCTTCTCTGCCATCTGGAATTGTCCCCACACCTCATTGGCTTGCAGGGATGAGGATCCAGCCCTGGTGACTTCAGTGAGAATCCCGTCTTCACTGCAGGGCTCTGCAGGGTGCCTTCAGGGCTCCCTCCACTTGTCGGCCTCAGCAGTGAGTGGGGGCCTCAGTTGGCCCGGAGATGAGCTCTGCTCTCTGCTTCTCAACAGGACAGTTTCTGTCTCCTGCTGATGCGGGCAGATGTGCAGGGCCAAATACCTGATGAAACTTGAACTGCCATTTGAACCCGTGTCCCATCTGTGTCTTTGCCTCGGACCTCTCAGCCCAGGGCAGCAGCAAGGGAAGCGGAAACTGCTGTGTCTTTAGCCCTGAGTCCTGTGGCCTGTGGCTCAGGGACCCTGATTGACATGTGCATCACTGGCCCTGACTAGATCTTGGAGTGGCAGCCTGATCATGTTCCTACTGCATTTCCAGGACACTGGACCTCAGGGGATCTTGCTAGGAAACAGCAGATGACTGCATAGGAGTCCTTGGTCTTCTCCTTTATTCATGGGTAGAAACATTAAGAAAATTCCAGAAACATTTCATTTGCCTTAGCCAATTTCTCTTAGATTGGATTTAACAAGAATTCCTTTTTGCTTGGTCAGGAATTCACTGAAACTTCTAACAAACTCCTGCACATAATGGAATCCAAATTAGATGAAATGAAACAAACCTCCCTTTTTGCTTAAGCCCCACAGTTCAGAGGACCCTGAGCACCCATGTTTCATTCTGCTGGCTTACTTTACACATCGGCTTCATGAATTTCGTTCTACTGAAACGGACAATAATTTTAGGGGAGATGGTAACATTGGTGATAGATGAATAAGACCCCCACCCCTGTCCTTATAGGTGGATTCTATACAAATTAAATCCTAGGTCAAAAGGAACCTGGCTGATGTATGATGAAGTATTTTCAGACTGGGGAGCACACATACTGTCTCAGTGAGCCCAAGACAGTCACAGCGCCTCTTATACTAGGGGAAGGAAAGTACCAAGCGGAGGGGATCTGATAATGAAATGGACACTGTCCGAGGGGAGGAAGGGGCAGTAGATGGGGATGTGGGAGCATCTTGGAATGTGAGAGGCTGTCTTTACCCTGCAGCCTGAGGAAGGAGCACAGCCCCTAGGATGCTTTGGTTTCATCGCAGTGTGAATTGTGAACTCCAGACCTACAAAACAATCATTCTGTGTCACTCAGAGATCAGGAAGTCATGGTGATGTTTGGAGGAAACTTACACAGATAGAATATTTAATCTGACAATGCACCTGTTTCCTTGTCTCTGAAACACTGTCACCTTATTAATATTTGGTTTTGATTTTCACAAAATACACAATATTTCACTGAAATTGGAGGTAGAAAGAGACATTTTCTTCTTCACAATCTCTTGGGTGAAATAGCTTTGCTAAATCGTTCAGTCTGGGTAGGTGACTGTAAAGTAAATTCACAAAATTTGGGAATAGAGGGAAAATATGTGTTTTCTCCCCTTACTAGAACCCCAATAGATAATTATAGAATGTAGTATGAGGGGGGCATAGTGAGTCACAGGCTGAAAGGAGAAGAGTCATTGTAGAAGTCAGGGAATGCCACTTTGTGGACTGCCCCAAAGTCTAAACCAAAGTAGTGTAGAGTTTGGAAATGATTTAGTGTTTCTGAGAAAAATTGAAAGTGGACAAAGCTCAAGGTCAGTGTGGCATGGGCAGAGACAACAAGGAGGTGTGGATTTCACTTTATTATGGTTTCATCCTTTCTTTCCTCGTATAGGTCCTGAGCTCGGCAATGGGTAAATGTTCACAAAGCAGGAGCATTTTTAAGGATCTGGGTTCCAATCTCAGCCCCATGATCACCGATTAGGTGACTTTGGGAAAGCCACCTGTGGTCTCTGATCATCGTTTTCCACATCTGCCTGATGAAATGGGTCAGGAATATGTGCCAAGGCTCCAACTCTGTAGGCTTCAAGAGCCCTGGGCAGAGAAAGAGGAGCTGACCTTGTAAAATCAGAGCAGGAATATTAACAAAACCCACTGAAGGGTGCAGACAGAGATGCAGAGGAGATGCACTAGAGGTGTGGAAGAAGGAAGGGCTGGAGAGGGAGGAGAGGGGTGGGAGGTCAGAGCAGTGGCCACTTCTCCTGAGACCAGCTGCAACTTTCAGTGGTGCCCCCTCCAGTTGGAGAAACAGCTGGGCTTGATTAACTGTTATGCGGGAAGGAAGGAGGGGCCCAGGACCCGGAGTCTCCTTAGTAACTGTTAGCAAGTATGGACATCTGGCTGGTGTCATAACCAGGGGCAGCATGAGTGGCCGTACATTCAGAGCCAGGTCTGAATTATGTTTCTACCAGGCTGGCATTGATATTCTGAGCTGCTCTGCAGGGATGGTAATGATTCCAGGTCACAAAAAGGGGACTAAAAATGGAGCCATCACATGGCGCCCACTGGGATCCATGCTGGTATCCTCACACATCAGTGACTAGCTGGGCGTGATGTGCCCTGCATCTAATTCCACTATTTGGGAACCCAAGTCAGGAGGGTTACATTTCACATCTAAGCCAGGAAGTTAATGATACTCTGTGTCAGAATCATGATGATTTTTACAAAGACAGTTTTTCTGAGGATGCAGCTCTGTGCTAGCAGCTTGCTGAGCATGGCTGAGGCCCTGGGCTCCATTTCTGGAAAAAATGCCAGCAACCTCTTGTTTAATCTCACTATGTTCAGTGGAAACACATGGGCTGAAGCCTGGGTTCTTCTCCCCTGGCAGAGTCAGCAGCAGGAAAGAGAGGGACAAATCTGCGTCCTACATCCACACGGTGCCTCCCAAGTCATGTCCTGTTCTGAAGGTCAAGATGAAGTGTGATTCAGGTCAGGCTTCTATATGGATCTAAAATGTGAGGAGTTTAAAAGAAGGAGTTTTACTTCCTCAAGATTTTCAGAAGCTGCACAGTTCAAAATCAAGGCCAAACAAAATTTTCTTGTATTAGTACATTTTATGGTATGCAGTGAATTACTTTCTTTGTGAGAAATCAATACATGTATGTAACACATCTCATTTCTTTTTATAGTTCCTTTTCCCTCCCCTTCCTCTGTGCTCCTTGCAAGTCTTGCTCCACTTTACATTTGCTAACGTTCAATTTTCTTCACTTTTCCCTTCCATTCTTTTTTACCATCTCCTTCCCCTTCATCTCACTCTTTTTACTTCCTGTTCCCCATACATTTGAAAAATATTTCCATGTTTGATATTTCTCTATCTTCTATGCACATATGTGAGGCTCTTACATAAAGAAACCACATGGTGTTGAAGCTCTGAGTCTGTGTCACGTAAGTAATGCCTTGCAGCAAGCACCTTCTTTCCATGTCTTCTCATGGAAAAACCATATAGGTTTGACTTGTGACACCCAAGATTTGAATTGAATTGAATTTGCAGTGGTAATTTGAAATTTGGTGCAATCTATTCTGATAAAAAAATCAAAGGATAAGAAACTGGATTAGTGTAAGAACTTTGAAGTGAAAGTAGACAGAACTCTTGTTCTTTTTTTGAAATATATTTTGGAAGTAGAAATACAAAAATTAACATCAAATGGCAATGATGCAGGAGATAAAAATTATGTATAAAATAAATGATAGCATCTATGATAATAAAAAATGCTCCACATAATAATAAGCAAAAGAAACTTTAAAGGGCAAATGACAGAAAATATATTCGCTATGGTTTTAAACAAAATGAATTGGTCAAAAGAATAGGTGACAGTAAAGATAATTTCTGATTTTCTGTAGCTAGAAAATCAGACAGTAATCACACACAGAAGCAAAACTGACACATTGCACCTTCATCTGCTCTTTCACGCAATGCATTGTTTTTGAATAGGTGGTCATTTTAGACAAGATCTGTTTCCCTAACTGGAAGTAGGCTTCTACTGTTCTGTCCCTATATATTCTTAACATCTGTTATATCCCACTAAGACAAGAAAGGCCATGCCCCATTACTAAGTCAGATACAATGTACAAACATGATGTGTAAACCTAGGAGCAGTACTGCCATAAGACTAGGCCAACAACATACTTTTTCTATATAATTACAACAAAAATCTAGGCTCCGTTTTGAGTAATGACTGTCAAATAAAAACAGGAATGTTTGTTGTGTTTGCAACATGGTCTTACAGCAATGTGGTGCTAAATGCAGTAAAGTTTATGTTTTCCTCTGTGGCTTTGGTTGTTTTTTCCTGAAACCTGTTTTGGAGTTTTGGGAAAATTTTCACTCAAGAAAGGTAACTTAAGTGAGCATTATTAGCATTATAATTTTATATATGCTATGAATTTACAAAAGCACATTTGAATATTCAAAACTAATTATTTTAGTTGGACAACATAGCTCACTCTTGTAATCCCAGCACTTTGGAAGGAAGCTGAGGCAGGAAGATTGCTGTGAGTTCAACACCAGTCTGGGCTACATAGTGAGTTCAAGGCCAGCATGCACTGAACACCAGCATCTGTTAAAAAAAAAAAGGCTAACAGTGTAGTTTTATTACATATTCTCAGTTGTTCTCCTCTGGGCATGGCTTGTATAGAAGGCTTTGTCAGGGGCTGGTGATTTAGCTCAAGTGGTAGCGTGCCAACCTTGGATGCACAAGGGCCCAAGTTCAATCCTCGGTACAGAAAAAAAACAAAAAGGTATAGAAGGCTTTGTCAAACATGGTAACTGAGGTGGAACTAGTAAAACAAAATTAAAACTATGAAGACAATGTCCCCAACCCCAGGATTAGGAATTGGCACCAGTCTGTCAGGAGCTGGGCTACTTAACAGGGTTGACTAGAAGTTCCTCTCCTACAGCTGCTTTCATCCTAGGCTGCTGCAGAAGATCAGGTTTTAAAATGCAAAGGGTGAGTTGAAGCTAAGAGACACAGGACAGCGAGTCCTCTGGGCTTTTGAGAACCTGCCTTTCACACAGACTGAGAAAGTCCTCTCCAGACCACAGCACAGATGGTAGCTGGGGCTCCCCAGGCAGGGAGGTTTGTATGAGGGACAGTGAGTGTGGAATCTGTCCCTGACCCACTGCCACTGAACCTGCCAGGAACCCCAGAGTCCCTGTTAGAAACCTTGTAGATAAGAAGTGTCAGAGATTGTCCTGGCTTCTGCAGGTGCCAGTACAAATAGGTGTGTCCACTGCCATGAAGGAGGCTCTGACTGGACCTGTAGGAGATGGGGCTGGCTCGCCAGGAGGGATAGGCAGGGAGGGCAGGGTCTGTGTCAATACCACATTCCCACTGGATCCTTAAACGGTGACAGACACAAGGTTATTTCAGAACTTGATAACAATATTTGTGAACTTCTGCTTATTCTTTTCACTGATAACATCAAACTTAAAAATATCAGCACTTTATTTACAAACCCCAAGTAGATCTGTCTTACTCAAGATGTTCGTTAGAGCACTGATCACTGTCACATGGCCCCTTTTCCTGAAGGAAAGACAGATGAAATAACACATGCTCAGAACAGCATGACCAGCAGTAGGATCCCTCCAGGCACATCCACCCCTCAGTTCCCTCTGTCCTTACCCAGGATGCAGAGCCATCAGCAGCCCCAGAAACTGAGCAGGGAGCCTCATCCTGAGAAGATGAATCAAGGATTCCTAGTCAGTCAGCAAAAAGAGGTGAGGTTTTTTTTATCTCAGACTTGCAAAAGGAGGTTTTAACTAGAGGACAATATGTAAGTCCACTGGGACTTGCCCTGTTGTGAGCCAACTTAGTAAATGAAATGGAAACAACACAAGAGGAGGGGACCTCCCCTGTGAGCAAAGTGACATCAAATGTCCTTTAGAAAAAAGCAAGTTGAGATTCACTCATGTTAGGCTTCTGGAATGAGAAGGAGGCTCATCAGAGAAAAGTTTAAGGACACGTGATACTGGGCTGCCCACGCTCAGATGTTCTGACTGTCAGGATGAGTATTTAGGGTTAATCTGAAGGTAAATGACCAGACTGCTGGTTTTACCTCAGCAAAATTTGAGAAAGAAGGAGCATTCATCTCCTCAGCCCTGTAGGGTAGAGGCTTTGAAATAAAAGCTGTCCTTGAACCAAATGATCAGCTACCTAGTGTCACCTGTCACCAGGATAAATGTGGGAAAATGTTAGATGCATTTTCTCTGGGACATAAAACCCACAAGAGCATTGTGTGAAAGACCTTAACAAGAAAAGAAATATGTGCCTCTTGGATATAGATGGTTGATAGGCCTTTTCAGTCAACACTAAACCAAAAATAATTACATGCCTCAAATAGCGAATATAAAATTTTGACTATAAATTGCTACAATTAGATATATACAGTTTAATGAATATGGCTTTGATCCCCAATACTATTAAAAAAGGACAAAAGTAAATATTTGTAATCAGGAAGTGTGAGACTTACAACTTTATTTTCTTCTTCATAATTATTTTGGCCTTTCTATTTCTTACTAATTATGAGATTAGATTAACAATGACACATAAAGTAGTTGACATTTTTTTTTTTGAGACAGGGTCTTGCTTTATAGTTCAGGCTGGCCCTGAGCTCACTGTGGTGCCCAGGCAAGCCACCGCGAACTCAGCAATCCTCCTGTCTCTGCCTCCTGAGTGCTGGGATTACAGGTTTGAGCCACCACGCCCAGAATTGTGGTATGCAGTGTTGATTGTTGGTGGGCGTGAGTCTCCATGCCCAGCATTATATATGGTTACTGGGGATCGAACTCAGGACCTTGCGCTTGCGAGGCAGGCACTGGAACCACTGAGCTAACCCTCCAGCCCAGTAGTTGACATTTTGATACAAACTATGTGATTTCCTTACATTTTTAGGTTGTATTGGCATTATAACTATTATAAGTATTTCAGTGTATAAACAGAGAAGTCTTTGTCTTTCTACTTTTGAAGCCTTTTAAAATTTCTCTGTTGCATTGGGTATTCAGTGTGAACATCTGAGGTACCGAGACATCTTTACTAGTTAGTGCAGATCTAAAGTGTCCCTGGAGAGTCTCCTGTGTTCAGAGGTGGGACCTGGTTGCAGACGTGTCACTGTAGGTGTGACCTGGAGGGCTGTGTTCTTCTCCATGGCTCTTCCTCTTTGTCTCTGTTTCTGGGCTCTGTGGGCTTCTCCACCATACCCATCACTATCATCTGTGCTATGAAAGAAACTCACCATTGACTGAACCCACAGAACTGTGAGCCAAGCAAAGCTGGCTTTTTTTTTTTTTTGCTTTTTGAGACAGGGTCTCGCATTGTAGTTCAGGCTGACCCTGAGCTCACTATGGTGCCCAGGCAAGCCGCCGTGAACTCAGCAATCCTCCTGTCTCTGCCTCCCGAGTGCTGGGATTACAGGCGTGAGCCACCACGTCCGGCACTGTGGTATGCGGTGTTGATTGTTGGTGGGCGTGTTTCTACGCCCAGCATTATATGTGGTTACCGGGGATCAAACTCAGGACCTTGCGCTTGTGAGGCAGGCGCCGGAACCACTGAGCTAACCCTCCGGCCCAAAGCTGGCTTTTATAAATGTGTTGGTGTCAGATATTTTATCCTAGTGACAGGAGAGTGACTAAAGTATTGTACACAAAGAATATTGAGCAATAAACGTTAAGATTGTCTTAAAGCCAAACAATTTATAATACATCTTTATTGCCTGGCTGGGAATGAAGCTGGTCTCTCCCCCCCGCCCCCAGCATGTGGCTACAGGGAATTGATATATACACAAATACATATATAATGTTATTTGTTTATCATATAAGAGAAACAATGTGATACTAAAGCTTGCATGACTGACTCATTTTACCTAACATTATGATCTCAAATTGCATCTTTTTGCCTAGAGATACCTCTAGTTTATCTTTCTTTGTAGCAGTACAGTGGCACATTTTTAATTTATTCATCTGTTCATAGATAAATACATTGTTTCCTCTGTCTAGCTGTCATGAATGTGGGGTTATAAACACAAGTGTATCCCTACAATGGGAGGAAGTTAATGCTTCTGGGAAGTTGGCTAGAGGAGGTCGCTGTGTTGGACAGAGTAACAAAACATGGTAGTGAGGATGTGGGAAAGGGGCTGTCCTACCGTGTTGGTGCGGGTGGAAACCAGCATAGCTTCTAGGGGATCAGTGTGGAGATTCTCAGTATTGACTGTGAGTCACTGCACTGTTATTGTGCAGTGATGCTGCATCTATGATTAGGCCATTTCTATGGGCAGCACTGAGCTATCCTCTGTCTCTATAATGCTGCAGGAGTTGAGAAAGAAAGTAGTAGACAAAGGTGATTTCACAATAGACGTTGTTCAGACACAGATAGAGCTGCATACTGTGATGTGGCTTTTAGAGAAGCTTCCTTAGGAACTCGAGAGGCACAATGACAGAGCACAGAGTAGGAAGCTGAAGTCTCCTAGTCTCCAGCCATCAATACACCTGATCCCTCCCTCCCTAGCAGCCCTCCAGAGACCAGACTCCCATGGCGCTGCACCAGCTAGGAAGTGCCTGAGGCCACTGCATTGTCCAACAAGACTGGATGAGCTTTTTGTCGTAGTGTTTAATACAGAGAATGATCAAATGAAATTTTTGCATCAACACAGGCCAATACAGTGTGTAATAAAGGAAAAGTTTCTGTCTGATTTGCTTACTATGGTAACCACTAACCACACAGAGTTTTAGAAAGGTGGAAAGGAAGCAAGGAAAAAGAGCATATCTAATATATAATTTAACTTTTTCTTTTCTTTTCTTTTTTCTTTTGGTGGTACCAGGGATCAAACTTGGGCCCTTGTGCTTCCAAGGTAGTGCGGAACTTTGATTTTCATAATCATATGTGACTCATATTTACCATGTAAGGCAGCATAGTTTTAGCAGTCACACTCAGGAGCCCTTGGTGAAAGTCAGTCCACCCATTGAATAATTATGAATGGGAACGATTCTAATGCATAAGCCAAAAATATTGCATTTCAAAATTAACAGTTATTTTCAGGCCATAAAAGAATCTGTGCAAGTCATCTACAACATCCCCTTCTTTCAATGTCAGAGCTGGTACCAGAGCAGCATAGGTCCTGTAATGTTCCACATTTTCAAAGGGCTAAATGTTTCTTTCCCTACCCTGAAGTACCAGGACCACTAAGGGAATATGCAGGACACACATGGAAACAGCGGGGCCCCAGAGCTCACCCTCCCATCCTGTTGCCTTCATCGTGTTCCTCTGTCCTTCACAGGACACCCGGGCATCAGCAGCCCCAGCTCCTGAGCAGGGAACCTCAATTGAAACAGAATTAATGATCAGAGACTGAAAAATTAGATCCGAGGTTTTATCTCAGAACTGAAGGGAAGATCCTCCTTCAGGGACAGGTGTGCAGTTTCCCTCACTGGCGGTGCTGTGGGACAAGCCACTTTACCAGGACTCAAGTACTTAGCATATCTCTGGTCCTGTACATGAAAAGACCATGTTGTGGCCTGAAGGAAAAATGCTAAGCCGCAGTGAGGTCAGTTACTTCACACTCTCCTGAAGTGAAGAGACCCAGAAGCAAAGGGGAAAATCAAGTGGAATTACAGAATATTATTTTGAAATACACAAATGAGAAACTCTTACATGTTTTTGCTTTCTCAACTGCTACAAGAATGGAATTCAGGCACTTTCCAGCTTCTGATGGTCTGTGAGAGGACCAGACACTTGGCAAAGGCAGCAGACAGTGTCCGGGAGGGCTCAGGTGATAGTTGCTAAGATCAGGACGCTCTGAATTCTCTTCCCAGTGACATCACTGAGAGGCCTCAGCCATGACGTCAGCAGGGAAGTTCAGCTGCCCTCCAGGGAGGATGGGACAGCGCTCCCTGGATGGCATGTGGAGCTGTAGCCCTCAGTGGAGACCTTGAAAAGGCTCTGAGCCAGCCCTCTGGCTTTCTCCTCAAAGGCTCTGCAGCTGTCTCTCCTCTGACTGAGCTCAGCTGGTTTCCACTTGTCCTCAGACGCCACAGCTGCACCTGCAGGCTGAGGGGCTGAGCACCCAGGGGACTTGTGTGGGCCTCACACTGTTCAGAGTCCTGTGAGTGTCCTGCTCATGGGCTGTGGGAGGCACCACATGAGTAATTGTGGGAGAGAAATCAATAGACTCTGGTAGGATGTGTGTCCCCACCTGTGATGACACTCTGAGGACTTGTCAGTCCTTGTGTATGTTATAAACCTTTTTACTGTGAACCATGTTTTCTTTATTCCTTCAGTGCTTTTTTCTTTAAGAATCCACTTTGAATCATACTTACCTGGAATCCATTACCTTAGGACATCAGCCGGGATGTGCTTTATTTCCTCAGCCAAAAACAAGGTATGTTTCCCATGGATTTAAATATCCCTTTACTTGATCACACCATATCATAACATGTAACTGCCTTGGCTATTATTAGTTCAGAAACATGTTTATTTAGACTATTTTTAAGTGAAATCGATTCAAACCACAGTTTTTCTGTACAGCTGCTACTAGAGTAAAAGGCAGATTCATTTTCAGTTTTTGACCTCATTGTGAAAAATATACATTTAGTTCTGATTTTCATTCTTTGAAAGACAATTTAATTCCAAAATGGCATCTATGAGATAGCATTTAGTTTAAGAAAAATAAAAGGCAATTCCATTCCCTGCTTTAATATTTTAGAGGTTGAAGGAATAAAATAACACTATAAAAATTAAAAAAAGAAAAACACAAAAAACAAAGGGCATATTTCATGACATCAGAAGACATGGGAGGACATGAGCACCACATGAACTAAAGCTCCAGAGAGGAAGGACCCCACCACATTGAGCCGACACTAGTTTTTGTTCTCCTATCATGTTCCCCTCAATGCCTGGCTGGGTACAGAAGAACATCATGGGAAGAAGCCTCCAGCTAACAGGGCACAGAACGAGTGCTGGGCAGGGATGTTTGCTGTGGATTCATTCCCCTTCAAGCCATGGCTGCTGCCTAAAGAAGCAGAAACTTCCCTATATTTTAAACACAGGGAGTTAGTGGTTGTTTCTCTTATTTTGTGCTTGTCTTTGGTATTTTGTATTTTTTTCTTTCTGCACAAACCATCCTGATACATGTTTGAGTCATCGGTATTATTCTTCATCTCGACTTCTCTGTTGCGGATATAGGTCCTACTGGGCCTTCTCATCAGTAGCTACTGCACATTAGTTGCCTTCAAATACTCCATCTCTCCTCTGCTGGCCCTCCCTTCTGGTGCTGTTCTTTTCTCTGATGTGAATCAGGTTTATTCATTTGACTTCAGGTCTTGCCACAGATATTCAATTAAAATGGAAGATTGCCTGAAGTCTCCTTCCATGACCTAGCATCCCTTGAATCTTAGTGGAACAAGTCTTCCTCAGTGAATCCAAGCAGTAGCCCATTCAATTCTGAGATTCTTCATAAGAAACAAATCTTAATTTTTTTTCTGAGTCTGTGTCAAGATCCTCTAAATGACACATCAGTCCAAAACTGAGGCAAATACAAGCCCCAAATCAAGAGACTTCACCTTAGTCAACCTGTGCTTTTTCATCACACAGCTACAGAATTAAAATTCTATTTTTTGAAGGAAATATGGCCCTGTACCATTCTGTGTTGTGCTAATAATGTTCAAAGTATGTTCTATAATCTATGTCTTCCAGTTTATGTTACATTTTCATAATATTCAACTATTGGAATTTCAAGGACTCATTTTTTGTTACAGTGAAAGATAATTTGAGTATATGAAAGAGTTTCAGGATCAGAATTTTCTCTTGGCTATAAACTTACAGAAGTCTATTTGCAGACTCAAAGCCTGAGATTTTCACTTAAGTGGCCTCAAACTTCAACCATGACATTAACCTGTGGAATACTGTTCCTGCCATCTGCACTAGCTGGGGACATAAGTGATAAAAAGGACAAAGGATAAGTGAGGAAAGAAAAATACAAATTTCCAAATATTATCCTCCTCCAATTATGTAAGCGTTGAGATGCAGTTATATAAACTTCAAGATACAGTCCACACACGTTGTTGAAGTCTATATTAATTTCACAGTCATTAAGCTGATCACCATCAAAACTGAGCAATGCCAGGAGAATTATGTTGAGATTTCATTCAGGCCTCACTGCAGTGTGTGCATTTGTCCTGAAGGTATGTGGATCACACATCTTTACCTGCTGGGTACATCATGCCCAGGTTGTGGTAGCTGACGGTCTTTCATGGGATTTTCCTGAGTTCAACCCAGGCAGCTGTGGGACAGACACTCAGCTGCAAGTTCTTGTTCTGAGTCCCCATCAGCTTCCTCTCACACAGTCAGTGAGTCTACCCTGCTCCTCCCCAGATGACCAACCCACAAAGGCAGCTGGGCCCCACCGAGCAGGGAGGTTATTGTTCAGGGTTGTATCACTGTGGGAGGATATTTTAAAGCTTGTGAACAGTAATAAACTCTCATGTCCTCAGCTTGCACACTGATTTTCAGGGTGAAATCTGTCCCTGAGCCACTGCACTGAACCTGTCAGGGACCCAAGAGTCTCAATTTGAAAGCAAATAGATCAAGCGTTTTGGAAACTGGCCTGGCTTCTGCAGGAACCAATACGAATAGGTATTTCCATTACTATGTAGGAGGCTCTCACTAGACTTGCACAAGGTGGAGGCCGACTCTCCAGGGCTGACGGACAGGGTCGGTGGACTCTGGGTCATCACAATATCCCCAGTAGATCCTAAATTAATGAGGGAAAAGCAGAAAATATATACAAATGGTATGTGGAATTTTCATAATTTTCCTTTTTTATGCATTTTAAGCTGGTTTATGACTTTATTTGGGTCCTAAAACGTGTATACAGTCATTTCACAGCTGAACCATGATATACAGACACAAAGGAACACCTGGAAATCACCTATGCCAGCCCCCTCCACCTTAGTCACAGCTGTCACCGAGCACAGCCACGGCCCCTTGTGTAATTTTTCTCCCTCTTCCAGATCGTCCCTCACAAGCTCCACCTTGGAGCACAGGCCTGGAGACCTCACATTTGGACAGAACCCACAGGGGCAGCAGTGGGGCCCAGAGTTCACCTCCCCCAGCCCATCCCCCTTCCTCAGCTCCCCTGTCCTCACCAGGGATCCAGAGCATCAGCAGCCCCAGCAGCTCAGCAGAGAACCTCATTCTGTGAAGCTGAGCTGAGGACTCCTGGTCAGTCAGGCAGAGTTAGGGCTGGGCTTTTATCTCAGCCCCACCAGAGAAGATCTGGGCAGCAATATGCAAATCCCTGGTGGGTGCAGTGGAGGGAGACAAGCTGCTGGGTGAGGTGGATAGAGACAGCAGGAGGGTGAGAACCTTCCTTGTGAGCAAAGTGAAAGAAAGTGTGCTTTAGAAGGAAAGAGAGAGAGAATGAGTAAAGGAAATGGGAAGAAGTGTCTACATCAGAAAGTTAAGATTAAGGACACAGCCATATATTTACCACTGTAGGAAAGTTTACAACCTAACAAAGTTCAGAGTATTTAGGATTAATTTGAGAGGTGTGATTTGTCATGTCTCCAAGTTAATTTAGATGTAGAAGTTCTCATTCCCACAGTCCTGATGATAGAGCATCTTGAGATAAAAAGAATGTTCTCTTTGCATAAATAATTCACCAACATCATGCAGCAATAGATAAGATAATCGCAAATGATGAAAATCCACATCACCCAGACACATGAATCCCTTCTTTTGCCTTTGGACAGACCCCTGCTTTGAGGATCTCCAACAGCCTATGCAATAATTCCTCTGTTACCTTCTTTCCTATTTTTTAAGTTTATCGGTACATTTTAGGTGTGCGTTATGATCTTATTCATCATTAGGAATTTGTACCTGTATAAGATATATCTTGCTTCTTATTTTCCCATTTTTCTTCCCTCCCTTTGAGCCCTCCATCCCCCCTTATTTACAAAAGCTTTGTTTTCATTTTCCTTTCTCTCATGTTTTCTTTCCCTTCTTTCCTTTCCCTCATGCCTTTCCCTAGTTTGTGTTCCCCTTTAAATATTTTCTTCCTATTTCACAATGTCTTTTATTGTGCTTTCCCATATCTATTATTCTAAAATAATATCTAATAGTTCTCACTTACTTTTGGCTTCTCATATCCAAGAAATGATTTCATATTTACACGTGTATTGTTTATTCCATGTAAGAGTATGGTCTCAAGATGTATCTATTGAGCTATAAAAGTCTCTATCTGCTTTTATGTTGAATAGGGCTTTTTAAAATATCTCCTTTATCAAATCACCAGTTGTGAGCATTAGGCCTCTTTGCAAGATACGGTTAAGGTTAGGTAGAACTCTTGAAGATAGTGGTGTTCCTTTATTTTTTTTAACTTTCCCCTCAGACTCATAGGACCCAAATCTAGAGTAGACTAGATTCTGAAAGAATATGTGTGCTTTAAGGAAAATAGTAGTCACTTCAAGACACATATACAGTACTTTCAACGAGGATCTTAACTTCTGGAGGAAACAGCTTGGGTTAAGACAGTTGAAACCATAACCAACAATATGAGCAGTTCAGGAGCTTCCAATGTGGAAATAAGTGATTACACAGAGCCTAGAAGGGTGACAGAGACTGTTCAGTTGTAAATGGATAAAATCCCCAATGAGGGGGCTGGAGGGTTAGCTCAGTGGTTCCGGTGCCTGCCTCGCAAGCGCAAGGTCCTGAGTTCGATCTCCGGTCACCACATATAATGCTGGGCATAGAGACACGCCCACCAACAATCAACATCGCATAACACGATGCCGGATGTGGTGGCTCACGCCTGTAATCCCAGCACTCAGGAGGCAGAGACAGGAGGATTGCTGAGTTCGCGGCGGCTTGCCTGGGCATCATAGTGAGCTCAGAGCCAGCCTGAACTACAAAGCGAGACCCTGTCTTAAAAGCAAAAAAAAAAAAAAAAAAAAAAAAA
>PVIC010023952.1:0-26435 GCA_004025085.1 Thryonomys swinderianus
GGGATTGAACTCAGGACCTTGCGCTTGTAAGGCAGGCGCCAGAACCACTGAGCTAACCCTCCGGCCCTGCAATAGTTTTTGCATCACTCCTCTTCTTTCCACCTCCACTTCTGGCGTCATGAAGGGAGCCCTATTCTGTTCTTACCTGAACCAGGACAGTGGCTGTCTCACTGGCCTCCCTGCCAACTTCCACCTGCCACTCCACCGACCCACAACTTTAAGTGACATGTTTGGGATTTAAGATTCTGAAAATGCCAAATGGAAGCTATAAAAATAATATGTTTAGCCAGGCATGGTGGCTCACGCCTGTTATCCCAGCACTCGGGAGGCAGAGACAGGAGGATTGCTGAGTTCGAGGTTTGCCTGGGCTACATAGTGAGCTCAGGGCCAGCCTGAACTACAAAGCAAGACCCTGCCTCAAAAAAATTAAAATAAACCGGGTGTGGTGGCTCACGCCTGTAATCCCAGTACTCGGGAGGCAGAGACAGGAGGATTGCTGAGTTCGAGGCTTACCTGGACTACATAGTGAGCTCAGAGCCAGCCTGAACTACAAAGCAAGACCCTGTCTCAAAAAAAAAATTAAAATAAAACAACAAAGACATTATATTAAGACCCTCTGTACTCATCACTGAACTTTCAATAATTACCAATGTTCACTATTTTGACTTCATCTACCCTGGGGTTTTTTTTTTTTCCTTTTTTTCTCTCCAGTACTGGAGTTAAACTCAGAGAATGCTGGATCTCTGGAAATTACAGGGTTGTTTTTTTTTTTTTTTGTATGTGGATTACTGGGGATTGAACCAGGGACCTTTCCCTTGCTAGGCAGGCGCTGGAACCACTGAGCTAAATCTTGGGCCCAACTTTTGGGTTTTGAGTCAAGATTTTGAACTCTGGGCTCAAATTTGAAGTCCTCCTGCTTCAGTTTGCAGAGTAGCTGTGATTATAAGCATGTGCCATCCCTCTGGATTTCCCATTCTGAATCATTTATTTTTACTTTGAGTCAGGGTTTAAATTGCTAAATTATGGAGCACATCGAGAATTCCAGCACTCTGGAAAGCTGATACAGGAGGATCTTAGTTCAAGCCCAGTATGGGGATTGTAGCAATTTAGAGAGAACCTGTCTCTCTGCATCTCCCTGTGTAGTTTAAACTGGTCTTAATCCCCTGTGTAGCCAAGTTGACCTCCAGCTTCCAGTGATACTCCTCTAAAACTCCTAGGTGCTGGGATTGCAGGTGTATGCCACTGTGCTGAGCTATGGGCTTGACTGATTGAGATATGATCTCCCTACATAGTTTAAATTGGCCTCATACTCCTATCTCAGCCTCCCGAATGCTGGGATTACAGGCCTGCACCACCATGCCCAGGTTTATTGCCTTTACAAATATTGATATAAAGGGGCCGGGGCTTTAGCTCGCCAGCACAAGGTCCCGAGTTTGGTCACCTGTATCACACACTACAATGCCAGGCATGGTGGCTCATGCCTGTAATCCCAGCACTCGGTGAGCAGAGGCAGGAGATTTGAGGCTAGCCTGGGCTACACAGTAAGGTCAGGGCCAGCCTGAACTACCAAGCAAGATTCTGTCTTTAAAAAATTAAAAATGAGGGGCCGGAGGGTTAGCTCAGTGGTTCCGGCGCCTGCCTCGCAAGTGCAAGGTCCTGAGTTCGATCCCCGGTAACCACATACAATGCTGGGCGTGGAGACTCACGCCCACCAACAATCAACACCGCATACCACAATGCTGGGCGTGGTGGCTCACGCCTGTAATCCCAGCACTCGGGAGGCAGAGACAAGAGGATTGCTGAGTTCGCAGGGGCTTGCCTGGGCTCCATAGTGAGCTCAGGGCCAGCCTGAACTACAAAGCGAGACCCTGTCTCAAAAAAAAAAAAATTAAAAATTATATAAATCATTTTAAAATTAAAAATTAAGAGGGCCAGAGATTTAGCTCAGTGGTTCCGGCACCTGACTCGCAAGCGCAAGGTCCTGAGTTTGATCCCCGGTAACCACATACAATGCTGGGCATGGTGACTCACGCCCACCAGCAATCAATACCACATACCATAGTGCCAGGCATGGTGGCTCACGCCTGTAATCCCAGCACTCGGGAGGCAGAGACAGGAGTATTGCTGAGTTTGAGGCTTGCCTGGGCTACATAGTGAGCTCAGGGCCGGCCTGAACTACAAAGCGAGACCCTGTCTCAAAAAAAATAAAAATAAAAATAAACAAACAGGGGCCGGAGGGTTAGCTCGGTGGTTCCGGCGCCTGCCTCGCAAGCGCAAGGTCCTGAGTTCAATCCCCAGTCACCACATATACTGCTGGGCGTGGAGACACGCCCACCAACAATCAACACCACATACCACAATGTCGGATTTGGTGGCTCACGCCTGTAATCCTAGCACTCGGGAGGCAGACACAGGAGGATTGCTGAATTCGTGGTGGCTTGCCTGGGCACCATAGTGAGCTCAGGGCCAGCCTGAACTACAAAGCGAGACCCTGTCTCAAAAGCAAAAAAACAAAAAACAAAAAAATAAAAAATAAGGCCTTTTTGAACCATAAGGGTTCCTGGAGGTGGGCGAGATTAGATCTTGGAAGGGGCGGGGACTTGAGTAGTGGGCGGGGCCTGGGCGGTTCCGGACTCCAGGCGGACGCTGTGGTTCAACCGGGAGGTCTATGGCATGTTGGCGCCCGTGGTGTACTTGGCGGCGGCGGCTTTGCTTGTTGGCCTTATCCTCTTTCTGACTCGTAGCCGGCGCCAGGCAGCAGAAGGTACGAGGTGCCGCGGGGCCAGAACCAGTGCGGTAGGGGGTTCTCAGGCATTTTTGAGCCTTGGTAGGCCGTCACGTAGCGACTTTTGCGCATGCGTTGGCATTGAGTTTCTGGTTGACGCGTCTGCGGAGTGCGTCAGGCAGATATGCGCATGCGCTTGCGCTATGGGGCGTCTGGTGCGGAAACAAGTAGTAGAATCCAATTTGGGGGTCCGGTGGCAGCCTCTGTACACCTTTTTACCCGTTGGCACTCTAGATCCAGAGGGACTAGCTCCTGGCAGACTCCATCACTATCTGGGGCATCCCCCTCTGCGTCCATGTGGAGCAGGGTTTCCCTCCCATGTTGGCTCCAGACAGGCTGCCAGGGCCCGGGCATCTGAGTATTTTCTGTCCAATTTGAGCTGGAAGGACCATGCGGCGAAACTGTCAGAAGTTTTCTGCTGTCTTCAGGGAAAGCACCCATATTACCTTGACTTCCTCTTTGCCCTGTTCTGCACCAGGAGGCCATGTCGTTGGCTGGGGCACAGGGCATACACCTGTCACTCCCCTCCCTTCATATCTTGTCAGCTTTGGGGTTTGCCCCTCCCTGAGCCCACGAAAGAGAGAAGTGCATAAGTAAGGTGAAGGGAGGGAGAGAAGGTCCATCCAATGCCTGAGAGAAGTGTGCTATCTGTCTGGAATGCTGTGTAAAAAAAACCATGGCAAGTAATGTTAAGCAAGAAATAAATGTCGTCTTTCTTTAGGCATCGGTAAGATCTGGAGACATCAGGGTACGAGTCTGTCAACAGGCCAGCTAGAAAGTTGGGTCTTTAAGGGAAGAGAAGAGTTTTGACACGGGCAAGATGGATGGGGTGGCATTGGGCCAAGGTGTAAATTTGGATTGTAAAGGCGTTGATATTCAGATTGTGAAGTTAGGGCCTTGTGCTGTGGGCAGCATGGTTCTGGAAGAAGGTTGAACAGAGGAGAGAGACGTTTCTTGGGACACTGCTGCCCTAGTCCTCAGGAGGGCTGGGCTGTCTGGCAATGTTGTGTTCTTCTCTTCCCAAAGCTGGTCAAGAGCTACAGCACAATGAGGAGGCACCAGGAATAGCAGGCCGGGTGCGCCAGTCACGGCTCCTGGAGGCAGAGGAACAGAGAGCTGGAGGCAGACCCCGGCGCAGGAGGGACCTGGGCAGCCGCCTGCAGGCTCAGCGTCGAGCCCAGCGGGTGGCTTTGGCGGAAGTGAATGAGAATGAGGAAGAAACTGACGTCCTAGGTGAAAGGGGCCCAGCCTGGTGGGGGAATAGGGGGGATTTGGGGAGGATGAATGATAAGGGAATAGAGTATGAAGTCACAACAAGAGGGAAACTAGGAGCCACGGGGTAGAGTGGGTGGAGACTTGGGACATGACCAGTTCTAGGTCCTGATCCCTGCTCCATTGTGGCATCCTTCATCTTGCCTCCTGGTGTCCAAACAAGAGGCTAAGGATGTTCAGATTGACCTGGAGAGTGCCTCAGTTCACCCCTTATATCCCAGCATCCTTCCTAGAATGGATCACTATTACTGTACAGGAAGGGTTTGGGGAACAGAGACATTCTGTTGATACAGAGACCTGCATATCCCAGGTACTGGGAAACCATCTGAGTCCTTAGGATTATGAGAAAGAATATCTCTTCTCCAGTATTTAACAGCTGTCTTGAACCTAAAGAGGGACCACTGGGCGTTTCCCAGGGGACATTGGGGATTTTTGCCTTGAACCCCTGGAGTTAGCCCCTTTGACTCTTTCAAGAAAGAGATCATTTGTGGTACCATCCCTCCTGTCTCAGATTTGAATCACATACCACATCTTTTTAGGCATCAGTGGGTCTTTAACTTTCACTTGGCCATAGAGTAGTCCTGGGTTTGGAACTGCCTTTTCAACTTGGCATTGGTCGGACAGAATAGTCTTGATCAGGTGCTGAGCCTAGAACCTTCAGCAATTCCTGAGCAGACTGAGGAAGATTTCAGATTTGAGACTAGGATGAATATTCCCACAGATTTGTCCTTTCCTAGATGTTTTACACCGAGACAAAAACCAGGGACCTCTGCAAGTCCGACAGTCCCACCTGTGACCCTCAGATATTCATATAGCAGCATCTCCTATAGCTCTGGAGGGTCTAAAGTCTCATCTGTTACCTTGCCCAAATCCCCGTTCCCAGCATATAACACATGCACAGGCACACGTGAATGTGGCAGGTGTTCCCAGAGGGCAGGGGTGGACTAGGAACATTTGAAAGTGAGTGACATGGGTTTTTCCTGTGAGGAAAGTGACAGGTGATATGGATCCTCTCTGGCTAGGAACTGAAATGTCTTTCTCTGACCATACCCAGCTCAAGAGGAAGAAGGCTTGGAGAAGCCAGCAGAAACTCACTCAACAGGGAAGATTGGAGCCAAGAAACTACGGAAATTAGAAGAGAAACAGGCACGAAAAGCGCAGCGTGAGGTAAGCAAAAGGAATAGGATGTTGCTCTGGGATGCAGGAAAGGTATCTACATTCTGTATTCCCTAGGGTGAAGTCTGTCTTCTGGGCTTCTTTTTTTTAGTTGTTTTTTTTTTTTCTGGACTTCTTTTATATTTGTCTCCTATTTGCTTCTTGCCTGGCTGTCTCTTACAGCCTTGGTCTGTGTCCTGGCCCAGCCATTGCCTCCCCTGGCATGTCTGGGGGTGGACACCCTGTAGCTGGGTAGGATGTATGGCCTCATGAAGGCCTCTGTCCAGGCAGAAGAGGCTGAACGAGAGGAGCGGAGGCGCTTGGAGTCCCAGCGGGAGGCAGAGTGGAAGAAAGAGGAGGAGCGGCTTCGCCTCGAGGAGGAACAGAAGGTGAGGCTGGCCCTGACCCTATCCTCTGACCTCCAACTCACCAGTCATGCTTCTGTGCAGCTCCCTAACACCTTTGTTCTAGAATGTGGGTTACAGACCAGGACATAGTTTCTTTGGCTTCTGAACTCTAAATGTGGCCATGGAAACTGCTGCTGCAGAACAGAGCTTGATCTGGGAGATTCTGATCACATGATGTATGGAGAATCCTTGGAATATTTGAGGTGGTCACAGTGGCCAAAGCAGAGTAAGCAAGGAAGAGAGAGGGGGTCAGTGAGATAAGGAGGTTTTAGATTCTGAGGACTTGAAGGCTGTTAAACAGCATAGTAAGGGATGGTAGATCAAGGGCTGGGACATAGCCATGGTAGCGTGCTTACTTAGTATACCTGGTGAGGTCCTGGGTTTGAACCTAGCACTGAAGGAAACCAAACCAAAGCATATGGGATTACGATTGGGGGATCACCATTAAAGTGCCTGGCATAGAGGATGGGAGCCACTGCAGTTAATTGTGCTTAATGAGCATTTGTTTTCCAGATGCTTCTTTTGTTCTGAGAACCAAGTTCCCAGAGAAGGGAACAAAGATGTGGAGTGTATATAGACTGTGAGCCCAGGCTGCCCCAGATGGCTTCGAATGGTCCTGTTGTCTCAATACCCTGGAAACCTATTTGTGGGTGTTGTAGCAAATGGGCTAGAACACAGTGTAGGGAATGGGGTGAGGAGCATTAGCAGAGAGAGTTTTTCCATCTTTCAGAATGTTGGCGCTGTGAACACCTTTTAGTATTCTGGCTGTTTTCCCTAATACTCAGTTTTCCCTATATTTACTTAGATTTCACTAGTTTTTTTTTTTTTTACCCCATTGTCCTTTTTGCTTTTCAGTATCCCATCCAGGATACTATGTTACATTTAATAGTAATGTCTCTTTAGACTTCTCTGGGTTGTGAAGATCAGACTTTCTATATTTTTTATGATTAACAGTTTTGAGGGGCCAGAGATTTAGTTCAGTGGGTCCACTGCCTGCCTAGCAATCGCAAGGTCCCTGGTTTGATCCCTGGTATCCACAAACAACAATACCAGGCATGGTGACACACCCACCAGCAATCAGTACCACATACCACAGTGCCGGGTTTGGTGGCTCATGCCTGTAATTCCAGCACTCAGGAGGCAGAGGCAGGAGGATTGCTGAGTTCCAAGCTTGCCTGGGCTACATAGTGAGCTCAGCCAGCCCGAACTACAAAGCAAAACCTTGTCTCAAAAAAAAAAAAAGCCCAGGGCTGGAGGATTAGCTCTGTGGTTCCGGCACCTGCCTCGCAAGCGCAAGGTCCTGAGTTCGATCCTGGTGACCACATATAATGCTGGGTGTAGAGACACGCCCACCAACAATCAACGCCACATACCACAATGCCAGAAGTGGTGGCTCACGCCTGTAATCCCAGCACTCGGGAGGCAGAGACAGGAGGATTGCTGAGTTCGCAGTGGTTTGCCTGGGCACCATAGTGAGCTCAGGGCCAGCCTGAACTACAAAGTGAGACCCTGTCTCAAAAAGCAAAAAAAAAAAAAAGCCCAGCCTGGGAAATTTAGACACTTAGTTATTGCAGTTTTTTTTCCCGCTTTGGGTACTGGGGATTAAACTCAGGACCTTGACTTTACGAGGCAAGTGCAGCACCACTGAGCTAACTCCCTGGCCCATTTAGCCCCTTAGATCCTTTCTCAACAAAACAAAATAAGACAAGAAAACTGGGGATATAGCCCAGGGGTAGAACTCTTGTTACCACAAAAAAGGAAAAAAAATTAGATACAGATTTGTCTCTATTCACTAATTTCATGTCCATATAGAGTCAGCTGATTATTTGTTTTGTTATAATTCAATATCCTATTAACAAAGTGATGTTATTCAAATGGTTTCAGCTTTGATCATTGGGAGCTCTTTCACTTGCCTCCTATATTCTACTATTTAAATGATGCTGGGTGTTGGACCCAGGCATTGTGCATGCTCAGTGTATGTTCTATCATTAAGCTCTATCCCCAGCCCTCTATTATTATTTTTTTTTTCTTTTTTTTTTGAGACAGGGTCTCGCTTTGTAGTTCAGGCTAGCTCTGGGCTCACTATGTAGCCCAGGCAAGCCTCGAACTCAGCAATCCTGTCTCTGCCTCCCGAGTGCTGGGATTACAGGTGTGAGCCACCACGCCCAGCACTGTGGTATGTGGTGTCAATTGCTGGTGGGTGTGAGTCACCACGCCCTGCATTCTATGTGGTTACCAGGATCGAACTCAGGACCTTGCGCTTATGAGGTGAGGCAGAGGCAGGCGCTGGAACCACTGAGCTAAATCTCTGACCCTCCTCTGTATTTTTGATATGGCTTTTTTTTTTGCTTTTTGAGACAGGGTCTCGCTTTGTAGTTCAGGCTGCCCCTGAGCTCACTATGGTGCCCAGGCAAGCTGCCGTGAACTCAGCAATCCTCCTGTCTCTGCCTCCCGAGTGCTGGGATTACAGACGTGAGCCACCACGTCCGGCATTGTGGTATGTGGTGTTGATTGTTGGTGGGCGTGTTTCCACGCCCAGCATTATATGTGGTTACCGGGGATTGAACTCAGGACCTTGTGCTTGCATGGCAGGCTCTGGAACCACTGAGCTAACCCTCTGGCCCGATATGGCTTTATTTTTTAATTTTTATTTTTTAATACTTTATTGCTCTCTGTTACTGCAGGTTACTCCAGGATTATCTTGTATACGGCATTATTGAGCTTTTGCTTCAGATTTTAAATTGTCTAAATGCTCTTGAGTGGGAGGAAGGAGCTTTTGCACTAAGTTGTAGTGCACCAAGGAATTCTATGACATAAGAGAAAAAGAGTGGAGGGACCTCATTTTGGTCCAGGGCAACTGGCCATATGGCTGTATGATTCACTGATACAGGGATCCAGTGGGAGGGCTAGGCATGGCGAGTAGATCACAGGGACTGACTGGTACCTGTGAGATGGTCTGTGTGATGTCTCTGATGAGAAGTTGGGTTTGGGAGGAGATACTTGGGTGGGGAAATTATTGATATTGTGAGCTAGAAAGAGTGTCCCAGGTAATCCCAGCACTTGGGAGGCAGAGGCAGGAGGATTGCTGTGAGTTCGAGGCTTGCCTGGGCTACATAGCTCAGGGCCAGCCTGAACTACAAAGCAAGACCCTGTTTCAAAAAACAAAAACAAAAAGAGTGTTCCAGAAAGGGTGAAGGAGGGAGCAGGTACAGAACTGAGGGTTGAAGGAAGTAGGGAAGGAGGAGGTGTGGAAAAAGGTGGGTTATGGACACCAAGGGAGGAAAGGGGATTTAGTTGGCTGTATTCATCGTCAGTGGCTTTAAGACACACCTTCAAGGTTGTCCCTTGGATTTGTGAGGTGGAGAGCATGGGTAAGACCAGAAGAGACATTTTGGTAGAACTGGGTACACAGAAACCAGATTGGAGTGGGCTGGCTGGATGCATAGATGGATAGGAAATGGAGCATGGTGTTTATTCATGGAGTGTGGACATGACCGGGTAGGGAGAGGGTGGGGTTGTGGCAGGGCTTTTGCAAGATTTTTATGAAGCAGATGTCCAGACCAAGGAGCGCAGGGGAAGGGGCCCAGCTGCTTTGGGTGATGATGGGGATGGTAATGGGTGCCTTTGCTTATTATTTAGGTTGGGAGCCAGAGGATAGGAGTTCTGAAGGAGCCATGTCCTTAAGAAAGCAGAAAAGCAGGGAGCAGAACAGGCATGGATGGATGGGCAGCCTCAGCAGGTGCCCCACATATTTGACTCTTGCTTCTTTGTGTCCACAGGAAGAGGAGGAGAGAAAGGCCCAGGAGGAACAGGCCCGGCGGGAGCATGAAGAGTACCTGAAACTGAAGGAGGCCTTTGTGGTGGAGGAGGAGGGTGTGGGAGAGAGCATGACCGAGGAGCAGGTGGGCTATTGTTCGTGGGAAGCCTGTGAAACACGGGGAACCCATGTCAGGCCCGTGTCTGGTACCCCATCCCAGACAGCCCTAGCCAGGCTCTAGAGGTGGGCAAGGCTTTGGTACAGGCAGGGCCTGGCAGTAGAGCCTTGTCCTCAGTATCCTCACCCTTCACCCCTTGTCCTAGGAGGCTTCGCTGCTTATATGGGCAGAAGATTAGGTGGGCACACAGGCAGGTGACACACAGCCAGGCATGAATCCCTGTGGCCTATGCCAGGGGCATACTCACCCTGATTTCTCTTCCCCTCCAGTCCCACAACTTCCTGACAGAATTCATTAACTACATTAAGGTAAGAAGCTCTGAAGAGCACTGTGCCAGTCCTTGCGTGTGTGTTGGGAGGGTGCACATGTGTTTTCAGAGCTCATAGGCCAGGTCCTGCTCAGGGAAACTTCTTAGACCTGAAAAGTGGAAAGGACCCGGATCTTTGTGGGAGGTGATTACTTCCTCACACAAGGAGTTTGACAGTTCCCCTGCTCTTCAGACCCCACGCTCATTGAGTCATTGTTTCTGAGGCTCTCCACGTGTGTTTCCTGTCAGTTCAGTCACACTGAGACTCCAGTGAGTTGAAACAAGTGTCCCCTGCCATGTGCTCTTTTTTTTTTTCCCATGTGCTCCAACTGAGAGCTTGAGTCTTCCAGGGAACCAGAATGGTGTTTCCTTTAGAACCTGGGTCAGGGGACCTTGTTGGCCACAGCCATTGCACAGACCACCCTGATACATCTCCAAGTTGCATAAGCCCATCCTGATCTGCTTTGCTGCTAAGCAACACCCCCCCCCCCACAACGAAAGCTGTGGTGAGGGGAGAGGTTTTCAAGTGCAGCTCAGAGGTGCAGAGGCGGCTGAGGGAAGGAGTGCAGAGGGAGCGGAGGCGATGGTGGGGGTGGCACTAGGGGCTGCCAAGGAACCAGGGCTTGCATAATCCTCTCCTGCCTCTTCTGAAAGAGCACGGTGTAGTTATCTCCCAGCTGCAGGGACTGGGCTCATGTCGAAGCCTAAGTCCTATAGTCCCTAAAAGGGAGAAGTGCTGGTACCTGCCAGGGCTGCCCTCCAGCTGTGACTTTTCCTATTTCCTTTTCCTAGAGCCCTTTCTCTTCCCTGCCACTCTTGTTTAGGGGCTGCTCCTTAGGCAGATACACTATCCTGCTGCTGAAGCTTGCTGTCTGCCCTACCCAGTGAGCAGCAGCATGGTTCTGAAGTGCCTCATCCAGAAAGCCTTTTCAGGTGGAATTTATCTTTTCTGCAGAGACCAAGGCCCCAGGGCCTTCCCCTCATTGACTCCCTGGAGATACCATTCTTGGGGGTTCTCCACACTCTTGGTGTTTAGTGTTCTCCAGCCCTTGCTGGCTGATTCCTGGAATTGCTGTCTTCAGGAAGAAGGTCTTCAGGAGTTCAGTCTCCCACCTTTTTCCTCCTCACTCCAATGGAATGGGTCCTTTTGTTGTAGGTTTCCAGAACTAGAGCAAGATTTCTTTGTCCTGTGTAGTTCCTGTTACATGTAGGGACAGCTTGATATTCTTGGTGCACTGCTTTCTTCTTTTTTATTCTAGCTTTTTTTTTTTTGAGACAGGGTCTCGCTTTGTAGTTCAGGCTGGCCCTGAGCTCACTATGGAGCCCAGGCAAGCCTCGAACTCAGCAATCCTCCTGTCTCTGCCTCCCAAGTGCTGGGATTATAGGGGTGAGCCACCACGCCCAGCACTGTGGTATGTGGTATTGATTGCTGGTGAGCGTGAGTCACCACACCCAGCATTGTATGTGGTTACTGGGATCGAACTCAGGACCTTGCACTTGCGAGGCAGGCGCCAGAACCACTGAGCTAAACCTCCAGCCCTTTTTTTTCTTTTTTGAGGCAGGGTTTTGGTTTGTAGTTCAGGCTGACCCTGAGCCCACTATGTAACTTAGGCAATCCTCGAACTCCCGGCAATCCTCGAACTCACAGCAATCCTCCTGCCTCTGCCTTCCAAGTGCTGCCATTATAGGCATGAGCCACCATGCCCAACACTGTGGTGTGTGGTACCGGGGATCAAACTCAGGATCTTGTGCTTGCGAGGCAAGTGTCAGAACCACTGAGCTAGATCTCAGCCCCCTGTTTTTTTTTTTTTTGGTTTTTTTTTTTTTTGAGACAGGGTCTCGCTTGTAGTTCAGGCTGGCCCTGAGCTCACTATGTAGCCCAGGCAAGCCGCCGCGAACTCAGCAATTCTCCTGTCTCTGCCTCCTGTGTGCTGGGATTACAGGTGTGAGCCACCACACCTGGCACTGTGGTATGTGGTATTGATTGCTGGTGGGCGTGAGTCACCATGCCCAGCATTCTATGTGGTTACTGGGATCGAACTCAGGACCTTGGGCTTGCAAGGCAGGCGCCAGAACCACTGAGCTAAATCTCCAGCCCCCCTGTGTTGTTTTTTTGAGACAGGGTCTTGCTTTGTAGTTCAGGCTGGCCTTGAACTCATGGCGATCCTCCTGGCTCAGACTCCTGAGATGGGGATTATAGGCATGCTCCACTGTCTTCAGTGCGTCCTCTACTTTCTGGCCATGGCTGGGTTTGTCTGTTCAGTTTTTCAAACACACTTGAGCCATAGCACATCCCAGAGATTACCTGAGGTGGCTTTGTGGTCCTGCTCTGAGCTATCACCAGTAGCCCAGTGTCTGCTCCCTATTTTGTAGGTAGAGGTCAGCTGGCCTTGTGCTAGTTTGCTCCCTAGCCCAACTGCCTCACTGTTTGCACATGGAGTTTGGCATTTCAAACAAGTCACATGGGATCTGCAACTGGGGAGGTGTCACAGTGTCATTTCTCCCCCAGCTTATTTGCTGTAGGGATTCATGGAAGCACAAAGGCCTGCTTTCTCTCAAATCACACACTTTCTGTGAAGGAGCTGGGGGAGGCTGCACGTGGAGTCCTCATCGTGGAGCCTCCACAGCACCCCAGGAATGGAAGTTCTGTTCCAGATATTGAGGGGATCACGTGGAACACAGAATAGGGTTGCGTGTGGAAAGCACTTGTCAGTGGTTGCAATGGTTATTTTAAGGATGTCTCAGATAGTATGAGGAGGATGGACAAAAGAAGTGTGGGGTTGTTAGGATGTGGAGGATCCAGGCTGAAAGTTACTAAGCAAGGTTAGTCAGGAGTGACCCCACTGACTTCACTCTGACAATTTGGCTCCTTGGGACTTGTTTTTGTTTTTCTTGTTTTTTGTTTTGAGACAGGGTCTCACTTTGTAGTTCAGGTTGGCCCTGAACTCACTATGTAGCCCAGGCAAACCTTGAACTCAGCAATCCTCCTGCCTCTGCCTCCCAAGTGCTGGTATTACAGGTGTAGGCTACCACATTTGGCAATACCAGTACTTTTTAAAATTTTTTTTTTTTTGAGACAGGGTCTTGCTTTGTAGTTCAGGCTGGCTCTGAGCTCACTATGTAGCCCAGGCAAGCCTTGAACTCAGCAATCCTCCTGTCTCTGCCTCGAGTGCTGGGATGACAGGCGTGAGCCACCACGCCCGGCACTGTGGTATGTGGTATTAATTGCTGGTGGGTGTGAGTCTCCACGCCCAACGGGGATTAAACTCAGGACTTTGCGCTTGCGAGGCAGGCGCCGGAACCACTGAGCTAACCCTCCCACCCTTTAAATTTTATTTTGACATGAGGCCTCACTAAGTTGTACCACCTGGCCTTGAATTTGGGATCTACCTGCCTCAGCCTCCAGAGTATCTAGGATTACTTGTATGAGCCAGCATGCCCAAGAAAAAAATAACTTTTTAAACGAATAGGTCAGATAAGAATGCAGACCTTAGAGGCCATGAACATTGGAGGGATTTGTTCAAGCTCAGCCTCTCTCCCTTTTTCTCCCTCTCCTTCATAGCAGTCCAAGGTTGTGCTTTTAGAAGATTTAGCTTCCCAGGTGGGCCTGCGGACTCAGGTAAGCCCTGGAAGGTACCAGTGGGGTGTGTGTGGCCAGCAGGATTGGCCTCCTCTAAAGAGGGATTCTCCTAACTCCCCTCTAATCCGCCCTCAACCAAGAGTGAGTAGCTTGTAGGTGTCTCTTGGCACCTTTGGAATCTTGCATTTCTGCTAGACAGAAGAACAAGTAGAAAGAAAAAGAAAAAAATCCCATCACTCTACCAGCTCTGTGACCAAAGGAGCCCAGATCCAGTTACCTTGACAACTCCCATGCATACAGACTTCTTTGTGGCCACACGTCCTCACTGCTTGCCTCCCACCTGGAAGAGAGACCCTGGGGATCTTGCAGAGCCCAGAACCAGGGACCCTTCTCCCCAGAACACCTCCAGAGAGTAGCACAGAGTCATACTACAGGGAAGTCTGCAGAATAAGAAGGAATTTGTGGTGGGAAGAAGGCTGCAAGTGTTCTTTTCTAGAGACAACACCACCTATTTCTCCTCTAATTGTTCTCCTTTTAGGACACTATAAATCGTATCCAGGACTTGTTGGCTGAGGGGACTCTAACAGGTAAGAGGATGAGAATAAATCACAGGGGCCCTGACCTTGAGGAGTGTCTGGGGGCTGCAGGGTTTGCTAGCAGAGCCAGGTTGACCTTTCTGGGGGAAGGATGTACAACAAGGGGCACTGCGTAGTTGGTCACAGTTAGGAGGAGAACATGCTGAGCAGCATCAAACTGGGTGTGGTTGATAAGGACAGGCTAGGAAGCCTGACTGAGTTGTCTGCTTAGATGGGATGCAACCAGAAAAGGCTGGGCAGGCTGGAGACCTGAAGGGCTCTGAGCCAGTTGTGAAGGAATGGGTAAGCATTCTTAAGCCAAACGGGGAGGGCCTACAATGTCTTAGCCCTCCAACCTGCATGTTCCCACAGGTGTGATTGACGACCGGGGCAAGTTTATCTACATAACCCCAGAGGAACTGGCTGCTGTGGCCAACTTCATCCGACAGCGGGGCCGAGTGTCCATCACAGAGCTTGCCCAGGCCAGCAACTCCCTCATCGCCTGGGGCCAGGAGCCCCCTGCCCAGGCCCCAGCCTGACCTCGGCTCTTCCCCCTTGGACTTGGAGCTGTTGTGGTGTGCCTGACTATATATTTTTATCCCTTCCCACTGTGTTGGGCCAGTGATGAAGTGTGGCTAGGAAGTTGCAGATTAAAGGCTTGTGAGCACTGCTAAGCTTGGTGTGGCTTGGTGTGGCAGATAGCCTGGCCTGGGATTTCAGATGAGCAGGTGAGATCTAGGCCTCAGTGTATAATTAAGAAGTGAGGATGTGCCAGGCGTGGTGGCTCACGCCTGTAATCCCAGCACTCGGGAGGCAGAGACAGGAGGATTGCTGAGTTCGAGGTTTGCCTGGGCTACATAGTGAGCTCAGAGCTAGCCTGAACTACAAAGCGAGACCCTGTCTCAAAAAAAAAAGAAGTGCGGAGGGTGTCTTGTAAGCTGGTCAGAGTCCCATTCTCATATCATAAAAAACCTATAGTGTACTTACTGTGTTCTTTTGTGCCCTGTGAGCCCAGCACCAAAAGGCTAGATGAGCTTTCTTTTCCCCTCAAAGTAAGGAGAACTTAATCCAGCCCATCCTTTATTGCAGGTAGAAGTCTCTTAAGTCAGGAGCTCTAGGTAGGGCTGAGAGCCCTGAGAGGAAAGTTAATGAAAAGTACCAATGGTAGAGCTTTGGAAGCAGCAGTCCTTCAGGAGGCCAGGAGAGAAGTCAGTGAAGGAAAGAAGCTAGCCAGCTATGTGGGGTAGGTCAAGGAAGAGAAAGGCCCACTTAAGCTGAACATAGTCGTGCAGTGAAAGACATCATTCATGTGGCACATACATGAGCTCAGCTCTACCCTTGACAAAAACATCTCAAGTGATGTGGGTGATTCCACCCACTGGGGCTCCGAGGACCATATGCTCAGGAGTGGGTGTGAGATGGGAGCTGTATGTCTCCTATAGGGTCGGTCACTCTAATTCCTGTGGGCTGTTCATGGCGTGAGCATCCTGCTGAGCTGAGGCATGTGTTTAAATATGTATTTTTTGTGCAGAGTGGCCCTGAAACAGACCACCTACATCCTCTGATCCCTGGAGGAGGCAGTTTTCTCTTCCTGCCTAAGAGGAAACTATGTGGACAGGTGATGGGGAGACAGTGTGTCAGGTACAGGGCAGAAGTGTTGGGGAGAGTGACTTGACCCTTGTGCTCCTATAAGCATTGACTGTAAAAACCTATCTGCAAGTAAGGTGTGACTGCAAATTCCAGCAGCAGCAGCTACTTGGAGTCAGTGCATGAAAGGCTGTGTGCATTGTTTAGATGGCCATCTGGAGTAGCAGGAGAGGCAAGAAACAGACATAACTACAATGTGAGGTAGGAACATAAAATTACAAAGGGAAAGCAGAGATGACTTATAGTTAGATCAGTGTTTCTCAGCCCTGGTTATTCATTATAGTCACCTGGGGAGTTTTCCATAGTCTCATGCCAGCTGCACACAGGACCATTTAAATTCAGACCTCTGGGGGTAGGATCAGAACATATCAGTAGGAGTTGTAGAGGCCAGCCAAGGTTGAAAGCCCAGGAACAAAAGGTGGGGGTAGGTAGAGGCAAGTGATAAAGCTGTAAGCACTAGTAAGATCCCCAGCAGAAGGGGCTTCTCACTGAGTAAGGCAGCAGCTTCAGAAACTCCTCCCTCTTTGCCTTGGCCATCCTCCCCACCACATTCAGGTAGCATGATGCCTAAAGCAGCCTCAGGATCATGCTCACAGGCTCTGCCACTGAGCCACAGTCCACAGCTAAAAATTACTCTAAATGCTGATGTATCTTAAAGAGTGGACACACAGTATTATTCATGTCATGTGTAATTGTACATGTGACACTAGAACTAATTATAAGTATTTCAGTACTGTAAATTTATGTTTGCTTACTCATTGTGCACACCCCCCACCCCTTCTTGGGAATTAAAGTCAGGACCTTGCACTTGCCAGGCAAGTGTGGCATCACTGAGCCTGACTCTTATTGTTTCTGTTTTAATTTTTTTGTTCTGTTTTAATTTTATTCCTTTCTCCCTGTCTCTCTTTTGTTTTAGTAGAGTTGTTTTGTTGTAATTTTGGTTTTGGCTTTTGGAAGCAAGGTCTTGCTGTGTATCCAGGCTGGCCTCGGACTCACTATGTAACTGAGCTAGCCTGGAACCCTCAGTGATCTTCCTGCCTCAATCTCCTGTGCACTGGGAGTACAGGCATGCACCACTACACCCAGCTTTTTATTCCTTTCTGAGAGAACAGTTTTCATTTATTTTGGAACATTAAGGTTACTGTCTGTCTTGGCTGAGACTAAAGACTCAGGACTAGGGACCCTAGCTTCACTGTGATCCTAAATGAACACTTTAAACCTTTAAGTGGCCCTCTTTTTTTTTGAGACAGGGTCTCGCTTTGTAGTTCAGGCTGGCTCTGAGCTCTTTATATAGCCCAGGCAAGCCTTGAACTCAGCAATCCTCCTGCCTCTGCCTCCCGAGTGCTGGGATTACAGGCGTGAGCCACCACGCACAGCACTGTGGTATGTGGTATTGATTGCTGGTGGGCGTGAGTCTCCACGCCCAGCATTATATGTGGTTACCGGGGATCGAACTCAGGACCTTGCGCTTGCGAGGTAGGCAACCCTCTGGCCCCTAGGTGGCCCTTTTTTCAGTGTTAAATATCTCTCCTGTATTAGGAACGCTTGACTGTTGGCTCCAACTGATAAGTTCTGGTTTTTGTAACCTCCCAATGTTGCTTGTCCTGGAAACCCTATCTTCATTGTCCAGGCCAACATAGTCTATTTTGTTACCACTTTTTCCCAGTAGAATCTAGTCCAATTCAGCCTGGTTCCATCATAACCTCTTTCTCATGGGCTGTTATTGATAATCCCCATGGTTAGAGAGCTGTAAGTTAAAGAGCTTGTCTTTTCAGAAATGGTAATTTAGGAGATTGACCATTAGTTGAAAATTACTGAAACTAGAGCCTAGGGATTTAGCTCAGTGGTTCTAGAGTCGGCCTTGCAAGCATCAAGGTCCCAATTTCAATCCCCAGTAACCACATACCATAATGCTAGGCATAGTGACTCAGGCCCATCAGCAATCAATACGACACACCATAATGTAGAGTGTGATGGCACACGCCTATAATCCCAGCACTCGGAAGGCAGAGGTAGGATTGCTGTGAGTTCGAGGCTTGCCTAGGCTACATAATGAGCTCAGGGCCAGCCTGAACCACAAAGCAAAACCCTGTCTCAAAAAAAAAGAAAACATTACTGAAACTAGATAGTGGGTACGTGGAAGTTATACTAATGTCTTCTACATGCTTGAAATTCCCAGTAAAAAAAATTTAAAATTGTCATAATTGTGTGGAAATTGTTTTGAATTCTTGATGAAATAAGAAACTAGTGGGCCGGAGGGTTAGCTCAGTGGTTCCGGCGCCTGCCTGGCAAGCGCAAGGTCCTGAGTTCGATCCCCGGTAACCACATGTAATGCTGGGCATGGAGACACACCCACCAACAATCAACACCGCATACTACAATGCCGGACGGTGGCTCACGCCTGTAATCCCAGCACTCGGGAGGCAGGGACAGGAGGATTGCTGAGTTCGCAGCGGCTTGCCTGGGCACCATAGTGAGCTCAGGGCTAGCCTGAACTACAAAGTGAGACCCTATCTTAAAAAGCAAAAAAAAAAAAAAAAAAAAGAAACTAATTAAAATTATGTCATTTTTGTGACATGTAAGAATTTGCTGAATGGATATTCAATCATATTAAAATCATTGTCATCTTTTCAGAGCAAAAAAAAAAAATTAAAATTAATACAACAAACTGTCCATGGCCTTGGCTTGTGGTCAGAAAAGAGGTTAAAATAGCTGGGCTCTGGGAAGTCACCAGTGGTCTCTCCATTCACCCAACAATTGAGTAACTCTGTCTGGCTTCCACAGTGAGGCAGGTTGCAGGAGGTGTGTTAGATCTAAGATTATTTAGGTAAGTGTGAAGTATTCAGTGGAGGAAGGGGAAAGGCCATGGAAAACGAGAGCTAGAGATGGGAAGTGAACTGGGAGGTGAATGCTGAGCCAAGAGGTTTGAGTTATATTTGGTGATCTTCAGGAGAGAATGTTTAATCAATTAGTGTTTTGAATCAATACTCACCTTTTTTTTGAAGACAGTATTGATATATATATAGTTCAGGCAGATTTTGAACTCACTGTGTATCCCATGCTGGCCTTGAATTTGCAGTGATCTTTCTGCTTAGCTTCCTAGGTGCTGTGAAAATAGGCGTGTGCCCCCACGCTAGGCAGTAACTTCTTTGATATTTATTGTCATGTATCTCATCTCAGAATCGTAACTCTGTCAGCTCCTTCCTCTTTCTTTTTTTTTTTGAGACAGGGTCTCGCTATGTAGTTCAGGCTGGCCCTGAGCTCACTCTGTAGCCCAGACAAGCCTCGAACTCAGCACTCCTCCTGTCTGCCTCCCAAGTACTGGGATTACAGGCGTGAGCCACCATGCCTGGCACTGTGGTATGTGGTACTGATTGCTGGTGGGTGTGAGTCACCACACCGGGTATTGTTGTATGTGGTTACCAGGGATCTGAACCAGGGACCTTAATGCTTGCTAGGCAGGCACTGGAACCACTGAGCTAAATCTCCAGCCCCCCTTTTTTTTTTGAGACAGGATCTCACTTTATAGTTCAGGCTGGCCCTGAGCTCACTATGTAGCCCAGGCTAGCCTCGAACTCATAGCAATCCTCCTGCCTCTGCCTCCTGAGTGCTGGGATCATAGGCATGAGCTACCATGCCTAGTGTTGTATGTGGTGCCAGGGATCAAATTTGGGACTTTGTGCTCCTGAGGCAAGTGCGGAACTACTGAGCTAAATCCCCAGCCCCTCCTCTATCCCTCTTTAGGTTGTTGGAGGGAGGCCCTTTAAACCTTCCTAAATGTACCCACCCCAGCACCCCTAGGCCCAAGCCTCAGCTTCAGTATTAGAGGCAACTCTCTTGCCGTACCAGGGATAGAACTCCAGACCTTCCAGTTGCTAGACAGGTGATGGCATCAGTGAGCTACATCTCTAGCTCACAACTCTTCCACTGTGCCTGTGGTGTTCAGACCTTCTGGACAGTACCTTGTTTTGTAGTACTGAGGAATGAACCCAGAGCCTGCACGCTGAACTATATCCCCAATCCTTTTTTATTTTTGAAATGGGGATTTGCTAAGTGGCCCAGGCTGGGCTCAAACTTGTAATTCTTGGGGGCTGATGATTTAGTTCTGTGGTTCCAATGCCTGCCTAGTAAGCTCAAAGTCCCTGGTTTGATCTCCGGTAACCATATACAACAACAATGGTGGACATGATGACTCATGCCTACCAGCAGTCAGTACCATATACCACAGTGGCAGGCGTGGTGTCTCACCCCTGTAATCCCAGCACTCGGGAGGCAGAGGCAGGAGGATTGCTGAGTTGGAGGCTTGCCTGGGCTACATAGTGAGCTCAGGGCCAGCCTGAACTACAAAGCGAGACCCTGTCTCAAAAAAAAAAAAAAAAAAAAGTTGGGGACAAAGACTGGTGATGTGGTTTAGTGATAGAGCATTTGCCAGCGTGTGTCAGTCCCTGGGTTCCATCCCCAGTAACATGGGGAAGAATTTACAGGAGAATACTGGGAAGCATGAAAGCATAAGCCATAGGTAAAATGTATAATTAGTGAAGAATGGTGAATACAGCCATAAATACTTACGTTTCAATTTACTTTCAATATTTTTCATGGACCATATGAACGTGTGTTTATGTGTATACAATGTAGTTTAGAAAACAGCTTGTAAAAAACCTTGGCATATTGCTGTCATAACCATTTCAGTTATACTTTTATATTGGTCTAGATAACCCCCAAGACCTTTACTATAATTGCCAGTAATCTTTGGCCCAGTTCCAGAGGTTTCCATTTCCTCATAAAGCAAATATAGCTGTAAAAATTTCAGTGCAAACACCTAAGTGTCAGTGTTGATTATAGTGCCTTTTCTGACCCCAGACTATTGTTCAGAAGTAACTGCAGTGATCACAGAGAAGCCTGAAGTTCCCTTTCTGATAACCTAATAGGTAGGATCCTCTAGGATCAGAATAGTCTTTACTAATTTGATAGATTTTTCACCTGCATTTCCTTAATATCAGCAAGGCTGAATGTGTTTTCAACTGCTTATTGGCCATTTGGTTCTGTGAGTAATCTACTTCTCTTTGCCTATTCATTTGTAGACTAAAGGTTTTGCAGTTTCATTATTCAACAAATGAATGAGCATCTGTTACATATATTAGTTTTCTAGTGCTGATATAAGAAATTATCACAAATTCAGTGTAAAACAACACAGACTTACTATTTTACAGTTTTGTAGCTTTTAAGTCCAACACAGGTCTTAACACTGCTAAACTCAGAGGAAGGCTACATTCCTTCCAGGAGATTCAAGTTTTCAAAGGCCAACTACATTTCTTGGCCTGTAGCCCTCTTCTTCCATATGTAAAACCTATTATACCCATTGCTGACCATTTCTCTTTAGTCATATATCCCTTTCCTTCTGTGTTCCTCTGTTATTAAGGCTCTTATGATTACCCTGGGCCCACCTGGGTAATTCAAGCTTTTTTTTTTTGGCAGTACTAGAATTGAATTTGGGCCCTTGTGGTTACAGGGTAGGTGTGGTACCATTTGAGCTAAATCCCTGGCCCTCGGGGTCATCTTCCATTTAAAATGGTTGACCAGAAGCTTAATTTTGTCTACAATATTTATTGCCCTTTGCTGTGAAATAAAACATATTCACAGGGCCTAGGGATTAGGACTTGGACCTCTTTGAAAGGCCATTATTATGCCTACTAGAATATTAGATGGAAACAGAATTTTAAAAAAGGATCTTTTCCACATACATCCTATAAGCTAGTGAAGAAGACAGATGATTAATCAATCACGCAGTTTTCTTTTATATTACTTGTCAGTTTTTTGCATTAAGATCATTCTACCATCAGAAGATGAATTAAAGCTTCATCTTTTTTTTTTTTTCTTTTGAGATAGGTCTGACTTTGTAGTTCAGTCTGGCCCTGAGCTCACTATGTAGTCCAGGCAAGCCTCAAACTCACAGCAATCCTCCTGCCTCCGCCTCCCTTGTGCTGGGATTACAGGCATGAGCCACCACACCTGGTATTGTGGTGTGTGGTACTGATTGCTGGTGGGTGTGAGTCACCACGCCCAGTATTGTGATATGTGGTTACCAGGGATTAAACTCTGGACCTTGTATTTGTGAACCGGATGCTGGAATCACTGAGCTAAATCCCTGGCCCCAGAGCTTCATCTTTTCCTATAATATATCACTAATTTTTTTATAAATTGAATAGAAGGGCTGGAGATTTAGCTCAATGGTTCTGGCACCTGCCTAGCAAGTGCAAGTTCCCTGGTTCGATCCCCAATAACGACATGCCACAATGCCAGGCATGGTGGCTCATGCCTGTAATCTCAGCACAAGGGAGGCAGAGGCAGGAGGATTGCTGAGTTCGAGGCTTGCCTGGGCTACATAGTGAGCTCAGGGCCAGCCTGAACTACAAAGCAAGACCCTGTCTCAAAAAAAAAAAAAAGTTGAATAGAAGCCAGGCAGGTGACACATCCCTGTAATGTTAGCCTTTGGGAGGCTGAGGCAGAAGGATCACCATGAGTTTAAGGCCAGCCTGAACTAACTAACAGCAGGACCCTAACTCACCCCACCCCTACCCCTGCTAAAAAATTTGAACAGAACCTACCTAAAACAATATGGGGGCTGAGGAATGGGTAGCTCAATTGTAGAGCATTTGCCTGGCATGTTGAAGGCTATGGCTTCAGTCCTTAGGATTACACAACAAGCCCCACTATGCTTGTCCTGTTTCCTTATAGCCTCACTAATACAGGATATTGATTTTATGTGTATCTTGATTTTGTATGTGTGGGAGATGTTGGGAGTTGAACCCAGGTCCTTCACAGTGAACTGTACATCTAGTCCTTTTATATTTTTGAGATGGGGTCAGGGATTTAGCTCAGTGGTTCTACATCTGCCTCATAAGTGCAAGGTCCAGAGTTTGATCCTTGGTACTAGAAAAAAAAAGTTTATACGAGTGCCTTAAGTTGCCTTGGTGTGATTCCAACTTGATGCTTCTGCCTCTGAATTTTTTTTATAACCACTACCTCTCAATTCAGTTGGTGAAGGTAAAGGAGTGACACCCACCCTACATTTACAATAGCTGTCAAACAGGACACCTGATTCTGGGCAAGTGAGATTGATAGCAGTTTACATAAAGTCCAACACAGGGGAAGAGGACATTACAAGCCACACAAGACCACATGAGAGTTGCATTTGGTATATGTGCTGCCGAAGCGAGCACAAGAGTTGCATTTGGAATGAAGTAAACAACCAAGGGCTACGGGGGGCAGACATTGTAATGGTCAGAGAATGAGGTGCCTCCTGGCTCCTGCAGGGGATGTGCTTGGCCTCTGAGTAATTCTGAAGGGGGTCATAGAACTAAAAACTTCTACTAAGAGTTAAGCAGAAACTACCTGGTCCATTTGACTAGAGAATGTGTTTGCCTAGGAGATCTTATCCCCAGGACCAGAGAGGGAGTGGAACATGTGGCTAGGCCATTCAAGGCCCTTCTGATTTTACCAAAGTCAGCATACTACATAATAGTGAATCTTAATTTCAGCTGTGCTGTTTAATTAGGAAAGGTTTTTGCTGTTTGTTTTTTTTTTTTTTTTTTTGAGACAGGGTCTTGCTTTATAGTTCAGACTGGCCCTGAGCTCACTCTGTAGTCCAGGCAAGCCTCAATCTCACAGCAGTCCTCCTGCCTCTGCCTCCCAAGTGATGGGATGACAGGCATGAGCGACCACGCCTGGCATTGTAGTATGTGGTATTGATTACTGGTGGGCGTGAGTCACCGTACGTGGTATTGTATATGGTTACCAGGGATCAAACTCAGGACCTTGTGCTTTCTAGAGAAGCCCTGGAACCACTAAGCTAAATCTCTGGCCCTGTATATTTATTTTTGAATGATTATATTTTAAGATAAAATCTCTGTTTTGCCCTAGTTTGTCTTACTTTCTGTTGTTTCTGAAGATGCAAAACTACATTCTCTGAAATAGAAATAGCTGTAAAGAGAAAGTTGAGATGCAAATTACACCTCTCCTTTAAGAAAAAAAGAGGTAGAGTAGAAATTGACTGAAATTAAAATAAGTAGAATGAAATGCATTGTCAAAACACAATACTTTTAGCTGAAGAAAAATCTGGGATGGTGAAAAACGAGATTTTTTTTTTTTTTTTTTTTTTGAGACAGGGTCTTGCTTTGTAGTTCAGACTGGCCCTGAGCTCACTAGCCCAGGCAAGCCTCGAACTCAGCAGTCCTCCTGCCTCTACCTCCCGAGTGCTGGGATTACAGGCATGAGCCACCACACCCAGCACTATGGTATGCTGGTGGGTGTGAGTCTCCAGGCCCAGCATTGTATGTGGTTACTGGGGATCGAACTCAGGACCTTGTGCTTGCGAGGCAGACACTGGAACCACTGAGCTAACCCTCCGGCCCCAAAACGAGATATTTTCTCAGTATGAAGAGAAAAAGATTTGACAGTGGTGATCCAGTATGGTTGTCTTACAGAAGGGGAAAAAAAATCTGTTCACAGAATGGACAGGAACATATTAGAAGAGTTTTCTAGGCTGATAAAAACATCCATTGTTTCTGAAAAATGAGTAAAGGACCCCATGGAGACTTAACACTAGGAGTATGTTTGACTTCTAAGGATAAAGAAAACATTTCCAGGCACCAGGCCTTAACTGGACAAGCCCAGCTTTGCTACAATTTTCAGTGCTAGAAGACACTGAGATAAGGACAAGAGAATTTTGAGGAGAGGAGTTTAAGACACAAGAATTGTATAAACATTTGTGCAGCCATGAAGACATTTTCACCTAGGGCAAAGACTAGAGAAGTTGTCCTTCCGGAAATCACCAGTCATGTGAGAGATGGGTCCAAATGACAGTGGAAAACTAGAGCATAAAAAACATTGACATTGAAACTAATAATAGGACTAGCAAAAGCCAAAAGTGATTGAAAAAGCAGTCTTCTTTCTTCTGTAATGCTGAACCCAGGCTTTGTGCATGCTAGGCAAGAACTCTATCACTGAGCTACATCCTCAAACCTTGACAAAAAGGAATCTGTGTAGTGATAGGACACCTGTAATTCCAGCATTTGTGGAGGCTGTGGCAGGAGGTTGGAAATTTTGAGGCCTGGGCAATTTATAATTTATTGAGAGTCTGTCTCAAAGTTAAAAAAAAAGCCAGACATGGTGGCTTAAACCTGTAATCCCAGCCCTCGGTAGGCAGAGGCAGGATTGTAAATTCAAGGCTTGCCTGGGCTACATAATGAGTTAAGGGCCAGCCTGAAAAATAAAGTGAGACCCTATCTCAAAAAAAAATTAAATTTAATAAAAAAGGCTGTGTAGTGCCAGAGGGTTAGCTCAGTGGTTCTGGCGCCTGCCTTGCAAGCACAAGGTCCTGAGTTCAATCCCCGGTAACACATATAATGCTGGGCGTGGAGACTCACGCCCACCAGCAATTAACACCGCATACCACAATGCCGGGTGTGGTGGCTCACGCCTGTAATCCCAGCACTCGGGAGGCAGAGACGGGAGGATTGCTGAGTTCGCGGCGGCTTGCCTGGCACCATAGTGAGCTCAGGGCCAGCCTGAACTACAAAGCGAGACCTGTCGCAAAAAAAAAAAAAAAAAAAAAGGCTGAGTAGCTAGCTCAGTATAAAGACCCTGGGACCCTGGGTTCAATGCCTGGGTTCAGTACCACACACACAAACACAAACAAAAACTGGATTTGCCATTCTGGATACAATGAATAATAAAAGGTGTGAGAGTAAAATGTACATTAAATTGGGCTGGAGAGTTAGATCAGTGCTTCCTGCACCTGCCTAGCAAGCTCAAAATCCTGAGTTTGATCCCCGGTCACCACATACAACAATACTAGGTGTGGTGACTCACGCCTACCAGCAATCAGTACCACACACCACAGTGTCAGGTGTGGTGACTCACACCTGTAATCCCAGCACTTTGGAGGCAGAGGCAGGAGGATTGCTGAGTTCAAGGTTTCCTTGAACTACATAGTGAACTCAGGGCCAGTCTGATCTACAAAGCAAGACCATCTCAAAAAAAAAAAACATTAAATTTTTCATTACGGGGGCCAGAGGGTTAGCTCAGTGGTTCCAGCGCCTGCCTCGCAAGCACAAGGTCCTGAGTTCGATCCCCGGTAACCACATATAATGTTGGGCGTGAAGACACACCCACCAACAATCAACACCGCATACCACAATGCCTGACGTGGTGGCTCACGTCTGTAATCCCAGCACTCGGGAGGCAGAGACGGGAGGATTGCTGAATTCACGGCGGCTTGCCTGGGCACCATAGTGAGCTCAGGGCCAGCCTGAACTACAAAGCGAGACCCTGTCTCAAAAAGCAAAAAAAAAAAAAAAATTTTTTTTTCATTACGTAAAATGTAGTTATATATGAAAAAATTTTCAATTTCTCAAAAGGGAATGTAGACATGATTTGTTATCAGCTAATTTGTGAAATATAAACAAAAGGCAATAATTAGAAGAACCAAAAAGTAGGCTTTCTGCCTTAAAAATCAGAAAAGCAAAGATAGAAAAAAATTGAGAAAACAGCAAAAAATTAAAAATAGAATGACAAGGGCCGGAGGGTTAGCTCAGTGGTTCCGGCGCCTGCCTCGCAAGCGTAAGGACCTGAGTTCGATCCCCGGTTCCCACATATAATGCTGGGTGTGGTGGCTCACGCCTGTAATCCCAGCACTCGGGAGGCAGAGACAGGAGGATTGCTGAGTTCGCGGCGGCTTGCCTGGGCACCATAGTGAGCTCAGGGCCAGCCTG
>PVIC010023953.1:8990-26429 GCA_004025085.1 Thryonomys swinderianus
AACTCAGCAATCCTCTCGTCTCTGCCTCCCGAGTGCTGGGATTACAGGCGTGAGCCACCACGCCCAGCATTATATGTGGTAACCGGGGATCGAACTCAGGTCCTTACGCTTGCGAGGCAGGCGCCGGAACCACTGAGCTAACCCTCCGGCCCTGTTTGCTAGTATTTTATTGAGGATTTTTGCGTCAGTGTTCATTAAAGAGATTGTTCTGTAGTTTTCTTTTTGGTGGGATCTTTCCGTGCCTTTGGAATCAAGGTGATGGTTGCTTCAAGAAATGATTTGGGGAGTACTGCTTCCCTTTTGATTTTATTAAAGAGATTGAGGAGTACTGATATTAACTCTTCTTTAAAAACTTTGTAGAATTCAGCAGTGAAGTCGTCAGGACCAGGGCTTTTTTTGTTGGTAGGTTTTTAATTACATTTTCAATTTCCCAGATTGATATCGGGTTGTTTAACAGTTTTATATCCTCTTCATTCAGCTCTGGAAGTTCATATGAGTCTAGGCATCTATCCATTTCTTCTAGATTTTCCATCTTCTTGGAGTATAGATTTTCAAAGTACATGTTTATGATCCTTTGGACTTCCTCTGAGTCTGTGCTGATTTCCCCATTTTCATTCCTTATAGCATGGATTTGAGCCTTTTCCTTCCTTTGTTTGATAAGGCTGGCTAAGGTTCTGTCAATCTTATTTATCCTTTCAAAGAACCAACTCTTTGATTCATTGATTTTTTGTATTGTTCTCTTTGTCTCCATTGCATTAATTTCTGCTCTGATCCTTATAATTTCCTCTCTAGTATGTGCTTTGGGTTTGTTTTGCTCCTCTTTTTCTAACTGTCTGAGGTTCATCATTAGATTGCTTTATTTCAGTTTGCTCTATGTTCTGAGTGTAGGCATTCACTGCTATGAATTATAATGGCCATTCTTTTTAGAATAAAGTAGAATCTCAGTATTGTTTTGTTTTGCATTTCTGTCATGGCTAAAGATACTAAACATATGTCAAACATTTGGTGGCCATTTATGATTCTTCTGTGAAGTGTCCATTCATTTCATTTGCTCATTTGTTGGTCAGGTCTGTTATTCCAAGGGTACCACTTATTTTTTATGAATATTAATTCTTTGTAGCTGGTAAAATTTTTTATCCTTTCTATAGGTCATCTCTTCACTCTGTTGGTTGTTTGCTTTTCAGAAGCATTTTAGTTAATATCTCATTTGTTTATTGTTGGTATTATTTCTTGTGCTATTGAGGTTTTCTGTTCAGGAAGATTTTACCTATGTTTATACCTTCAAGAGTTTTACCAGTTTTCTTTTCCAGTGGATTCAGTATTTCTGTTATATATAGGTTCCCCGTTCATTTTGACTTGATTTTAGGAGAAGGTACAAAATATGGATGAAGATTCATTCTTTTTATTTTTTTGAGACAGGGTCTCGCTTTGTAGTTCAGGCTGGCCCTGAGTTCACTGTGTAGCCCAGGCAAGCCTCGAACTCAGCAATCCGCCTGTCTCTGCCTCCCGAGTGCTGGGATTACAAGGATTCATTCTTCTGCATATGGATAACTAGTTTTCTCAGCAAAATTTGATAAAGAAGTTATCCTTTCTTCAATACATATTATTGGGCCCTTTGTTAAAATCAACTTGCTGAAGATTGTTGATGGTGTTTTTGCAGCTTTTATTGTATTCTATTGGTCATTATATTTGTTTTTGTGCCTGAATGATGCTATTTTTATTGTTGTGCCTTTGTAGAATAACTTGAAGTTTGGAATTTTAAAGTCTCTGCCTTGTTCTTGTTGCTTAGGACTGCTTTGGATATTATAGGTCCCTTAATTTTTCATGCAAATTTTAGAATAATTTTGTCTTATTCTATGAAAAAATCTGATGATGTTTGATGGGAATTGCACTACATCTATATATAATCTTTGGCAGTATGGCCATTTTGTTGATGCTTCTTCTTCTTATCCAGTCATAGGGGATGTCTTTCCATGTCTTAATGGACTCTTCAACTTTCTTTAAAATTTCAGAACTATATTTTTTATTACAGGGTTCTTTCACTTCCTTGATGAGATTACTTCAAGGTTTTTGTTTTGCTTTGTTTTGTACTGGGGATTACACCTTGCACTTGGGAGACATGTGCCAGAACCACTAAGCTAAATCTCTGGCCTAGCATTTACATTTTTTGAAGCTATTGTGAATGGGTCTCCCCCTGAGTGGGTTCAATCTTGGTTTATAGAAACCCTATTGACATTTGTATTTATTTTGTATCTTCTCACTTTGCTGAATTTGTTTCTTAGTTCTAAGAGTCTTCTAGTGGAGTATTTTCTTTCTTTCTTTTTTCCTTTCTTCCTTCCTTCCTTCCTTCCTTCCTTCCTTCCTTCCTTCCTTCCTTCCTTTCTTTCTTTCTTTCTTTCTTTCTTTCTTTCTTTCTTTCTTTCTTTCTTTCTTTCTTTCTTTCTTTCTGATTCTCTGTGTAGAAGATTTTATCATCTGAAAATAAGGATATTCTGAGTCTTTGTTTTTCTAACTTGAGTCTCTTTGATTTTCTTCTCTTGGCTAATTACTCTGATTAATATAATCAAATCTGTTTTCAGATATCATTTTTCATCATACCTTTTGCAGATCAGAAATCTACAGCAGACCATTCAAGTGATGATAACACTCTATAAAGACAATTGGCCTGGCTTATTCAAGCCTTTTTTGTGTCTCTAAAACAAATGTGGTCATGATGTTTGATCTTTTGTAGTGATTTGTCATATTCTATTTTCAAGTATCTTCCTGGGGATTTTTGCATCTTTGATTATTGTGGGAAGACTTTGGCCAGAGAAATGCTTGATACAAATATAAAATGAAGGGACCTTGGGAAACAACAGATCTCAGGCTTCTGGAATGCACGATTAAAGATTAGAACAAATCTATAAGGGCAACAGCTGAGAAGAATCAGTAAGTTATTCTCAGAGATGTTTTCTCTGGTCATCATGCTCCTTTTATTCTCCAATAAGCTTCCTGCTTGATAAGCTTGCTTAAACTAGATTAACATAAATCACCTAACAGGCCATTGTTTTCTGCTCCTGTCCCATGACCAAAACTCATATACCAGCACTGTAATTTTTTAAATCTTTGTACTTATGTACCTAAATTATAGGAGAAATAAATAGCCATGGAGGTTTCAGTTCAGGTGTGTTTCCCTAACATTGTCTTATGCTGAAAAAACAATGTCTTTGGGTCCTCTTGGTGATAGAACTAAGTAAGTCTCATCTCTCAGTAATCTTTTTCTGTGCCACCACAGTCACACATTGTGACAGTTTACTGAGTAAATTGGTCTTCAGGTTTCTTTTTAAAATTCTTCACTGGTTTTCATATTGGGGTAATGCTACCTAGCTTCCAAGAATTAGCTTATAGTGCTCCTTCCCTTTCAAGTTAATGGAAGAGTTTGAGAATATTGGTATTAATTCTTCCCTGCTAATCTTGTAAAATTCAGTGGTAAAACTATCAAGTTTGGGGGATTTTCATAGTTGGTAAGATTTTTTTTAAATTACTGCCTCATTTTATTGACTTATTGAACTTTGAGCGGTTTTACATTATATTTTATGTAATTTCCTTTTATATGCTAGTTTCAGATTTGGATTGCTTTTGTTTTACTAGGACCTTAAAATCCATCATTATTTATTTGGAAACATTCTCTTTTTCTGATATGGGCATTCACAACTATGAACTTCTCTCTTAGGATTCTTTTTGTTCTGGTCCATAGGTTCTGAGTATGTTGTACTTCTATTATCATTTGAATCTAAGAATGTTTTAATTACTTCTGTGACCCAATGATTATTCAGGAATGCTTTATCTTTATGTGTTCATATAATTTCTGTGTCTTTTTAGTCATTGACTTCTTGTTTCATTATTCTATGATATAAAAATATGCCTGAGATTATTTCAATTCTTTTGTGTTTATTTAAATGTGTCTTATGGCGTACTAAGTGCTTAATTTTGGAGAAAGTACTGTGTGCAGCTATGAAAAATATATGTTCTGCTGTTAAGTGGAGCACTGCAGATATCTGTCATGTGTATTTGTTGGGAGATGTGGGCTCTTCTTTGGTGATTTTTTGACTAATTGATCTGCTATACTTTTGATAATAGGGTAATAAGTTCCCCACTGATTTGTTAATATTTACCTTTTGTGTTCAGTAGTGTTTTATGCTTTATGAAATTATGTGTACCAGTGTCTTGTCCATATATATTTATGGTTGTTACCTCTAATTGTTGAATTATTCTCTTGACCAGTATGAATTAACTTCCTTTGCTTCTTCTGGTCAGTTTTGGCTTGATGTCTATTTTTTCTCAAAATAATATAGCTGCACTTGCTTGTTTTTTTGATTTCTCTTGTGTGGAATATTATCTCCTTATCTTGATTTTCAGTATATGATCTTCTTACTAAGTGCAACTTAGAGTTGGGTTTTCTGTTTTTATTTTTTCATTTTTGCACATCTATATCTTTTGATTGAGGATTGAAATATTTGCATGTGAGTTATTGATGAAAGTTATTGATTTATTCTTCACATTATTAATTCATATATACAAATCATGATCACACACAGTATTGAAACTTTGTACCAGCATACAACACAATTTAATTCTCATTTTTTCCCATTCCCCCACCCACCTTATAACCCTTCATCCCTATATACTTAAGCTTTGTTTCCCTTTTTCATTACCATCTTATTTTTTCTTCCTTTTGCTACTTATCCCTACACCCCACTTTCCTTTTAGTATTTTCTATTTCACAATATCTACCATATATTCTAGAGCTCATTTACATCTTCAGCTTCTCTTATCAGAGAAAAGATACCATATTTACAGATCTGTGACCTGTTTATTTCACTTATGAGTATATTCTGAAGGTACATCCATTTGAATATAAATGACTCAAATTTATTCTTTGTGGCAAAGTAATACTACATTTTATAGAAAAATCACATCTTATTTATCCAGTCTCCAGTTGATGGGCATTTGGATTCTCTTCAAGATTTAGCTATCACAAACTGAGCTGCTATGAACATGAGTGCACATATGTCACTGTGATATGAACCTTTTAATTCTTTTGATTACATACCTAGCAGGAGAATATCAGGGTCAAATGAGATCTCTAATCCAACTTTTTTTGAGGAATCTCCACATTGATCTCTGTAGTGGTTATACCAGCCTACATTCCCACCAACAACGGAGAAGGGTTCCTTTCTCCCCACAGGCTCACCAGCATTTGTTGCTGGTTAATTTCAAGATAGCAGCCATTTTTTGTGGAGTGAGATGAATTCTCAGTGTTGTTTTCATCTGCATTTCTCAAGTGACTAGTGATGTTGATCATTTCTTCATATAGCTCTTAGCTGCTTTTACTTCTTCCTCTGAAAAGTGTCTGTTTATTTCAGATGCCTGTTTTTGAATTGGATCTTTAAATTTGGGGAGTGGCTGTTTTTTTTTTTAAAGTGCTTTGTATTTCCAGATAGTAGCTCTTTGTCTGAGAAACCGCTGATAAAACATTTTCCCAACTTGTTGGTTGTCTTTTTGCTCTGCCAGAGGTTTCTTTTGCTATGTAGAAGTTTTTTTAATAGAATAAGATCCCATTTGTTGATTTCTTCTGCTAGTTCTCATGCTCTAGAGGTTTTGTTTATGACCAAAGACTTTAAATCTTTACTGAACTAATCATTCACACTTCAATATCATCTTGGCGAGTTAATCTAGTGTTTTATTGGTGCATGCCTTAAGCTCACCATCACTTTATCAACTTTATCATTCAGTTACATTATCTCTTAGCTCATGGAATATCTTCTTGATCTGTTTGTTTGCTATTCCTATTTTTCAGGTAGTTCTGCCCGATTATTTTACTTTCTCCCCACTAGTGCCTATTGGATACAGTTTGGAGGAACTGAAAGTTTCTAGAGGTATATTAGTGCCCTCTTTTCTCATGTTTCTGTGTGCATGAGTGAACATGCTGAAGGTTGTGTTATTGTCACTTTAGTTATTGTCTGCTTTTTTTTTTGAGACAGGGTCTCGCTTTATAGTTCAGGCTGGCCCTGAACTTACTATGTAGCCCAGGCAAGCCTTGAACTCAGCAATCCTCCTGCCTCTGCCTCCAGAGTGTTGGGATTACAGGTGTGAGCCACCAGGCCCAGCATTGTGCTATGTGGTACTGTTTGTTAGTGGGTGTGAGTCACCATGCCCAGTACTGTTGTATGTGGTTTCTGGGATTGAACTCAGGACCTTGCACTTGTGAGGCAGGCACTGGAACCACTGAGCTAAATCTCTGGCCTTGTCTACTTTTTTAGTGATTTGATCTTGGTTTTGGTAGTGCTGGTAATATTCAGTATAATAGGAATGGATCTGCTTGCTTCATTATAAGGATAGAATATCTACTACTTATGTTAATATCAACTGAGTCTACCATGTGTTATTCATGCAGTTGAAACTTGGTTCAACAATTTCATCTTTTTTTCAATTACACTTTATAAGTACACCATTACTGACAGGTAGGTTAGAATGTGGTAGATGGAGAAAGGAAAAGGGCAGAGAAAAAAGAATTAACCTACTGGTTCTTATTGTCTTTTTTATGAAAGGAGAAAAGACAGAGAGAAAACAGAAGAAAAAAGAAAGAGAAAAAAGAAAGAAAAACATCAACAATGAAAAGGAACCCATGACAATGAAGTGGGCATAGCACTCCTGGTACTTGGGGGAAAATGAGCAAGAGTCTCAACTATGCTAATTATTTTTGTCCCTAGTTGTACACAGCAACTTCTAGGCAGCAGAATCCCTCAAGATCCAGGTCCTGAATCAAAACTGTGTGTTGATTTTCAACTTTCCTAATTCAATTTGCCCAGGACCCTAGTGATGTTTTCTCAAACATTGCTCACCCTCTGTCAGTTGCTCTGCCACCTAGTCTGCAAATATCTCATGACCTGGGTCACCTTTTTCAGGGAGTAGGATCAGAAGGTGAGAAGTCCATTCCAGCAGCCTCCCCTTGGGTGAGATGATGACTTCCTCACTCAGGTCATTAGATCCTGTCCAAAGAGATGGTGTTTATGCTGGACCTGGGGTAGAAGAAATTCTGCAGGGCCAGAGATTCAGCTCGCAGTCTGATGCCTGCCCAGCAACATAAGGTCCCTGGTCTGATCCTCAGTAACCACATACAACAGTACCGGGCATGGTGGCTCACACCTGTAATCCCAGCACTAGGAAGGCAGAAGGAGGAGGATTGCTGAGTTTGAGGTTTGCCTGGGCTACATAGTGAGCTCAGGGCCAGCCTGAACTACAAAGTGAGACCCTGTCTTAAAAAGAGAGAGAGAGAGAGAGAGAGAGAGAGAGAGAGAGAGAGAGAGAGAGAGAGAGAGAGAGAGGGTTCTGCTGTCCAAGGTCAGTTCTGCCTTCTTTTCTAAATGCCCTGTCCCTGTTTTCAAGTTTGGTGGGTTTCTCCTCCAGTTTGCCTTTCCATAGCTAGCTTTCTTTGCCACTCCCATTGCTGTGTACCTGTGTCCCATTTGACTCTGTCAACACCTAACTACTCCTTTACTTGACATCTTCTATGTGGACTCCGTTGGCATTTGAGTTTGCAGCCCCTTCCTCAAGCTTTTCATTGGTGACTCTAAGATGACATTTCTGTGCATTCTAAAACCAACAGTGCAAACATAGTGTTTCTTGGTGCCCACATTATATATTCTGTATATGTACAGACCTCATGGAACAAATTCTAGTTTATTGTCATCCCTGAGATTCTATGTGTCATAGGTCAGGTCTTCTGGAAACTAAGACAGGCTCTACATGCAAGTTTATTGGGAAGCACTCTCAGATGTTATGGTGAAAAGAAGAGTTGAGCATAAACAGATGTTTCGTAGGACATCTGCATGGAACTCTGGAACTAGGATTGCCTTTCAGGCTCACAGTAAGGCAGGTAGTCGGGCTTTATACCTTTGATTGATCAGTTGATAATGGGGTGCAGACTGACCTCTGAAGAAGAAGACACAACTTTAGGCAAGAGGACTGTCCTGAACCATGGGAAACTCCTGCAGAAGGATGCAACTGACCTGTCACCTGATGATTTTCCCAGCATCTGTTGTAGGAAAGATTCTTTCTTCTACCCTTTGTCACCTTGTAAGCTCAGCCTTCCTTTCACCTTGCCCATACTGGGCAGGGATGTGATGGATTTAAACAAAGGGTTAATCTATTAACTCTGATTAGATTTTTTTCCATACTGGAGCTCAAACCCAGGGCCTCTTCACTTTTATTATTTTGAAATACATTCTCACTAAGTCACTAAGTTACCTGGGCTGGGCTTAAATTTATGATCCTCTTGCTTCAGCTTCCCTGAATGCTGGGAGTATAAAATTCCACCATCATGCAAGGGGGGGAATGGCTTTGCTTCTTTGTCTAAAGAAGGCATATTTGTTTCTGTTCTAGTCAAATACGAATCAATTATATTTTAATGTTTTTATGCTAATATGTTCCAGGTTCCCAGATTGTAAAGCAGTTGCCCACATTATCTGCAGTTGCCCACATAAACCTAGCACTTCCCAAAAGGGGCACACTTTCCCAGGAAGTTCCTCAGTGCCCCTGCCACTTCCTTGTTTCTCAGACTGTAGATGAGAGGGTTGAGCATGGGCGTGATTATAGTGTAGAAGGCAGAAACCACCTTGTCTTGCTTGGAGGAGTGGTAGGCCTGGGGCCGCATATAGGTGACCATGGCAGCCCCATAGAAGAGGGAGACAACCATCATGTGGGAGGAGCAGGTGGCGAAGGCCTTCTGCCGCCCTTCCACAGAGCGCATGTGAACCACAGCCACCAGGATCCTCAAGTAAGAGGCAGAGATGACAGAGAATGGCAGCAACAGCATGAGCACACAGCACATATAAATCATGCTCTCATACAAAGAGGTGTCCGCACAGGCCAGTTTGAGCACTGCAGGGACCTCGCAGAAGAAATGGTCAATCTCCTGCAAACCACAGTAGGGGAAACGTAGTGTGAAGACTGCCTGGATCAGCCCATCCACCAGCCCAAACAGCCAGGACCCTGCCACCATAGACCAACAGGTGCGGGGACTCATGGCTATGGAGTACCTCAGTGGGTTGCTGATGGCTACATAGCGGTCATAGGCCATAAAAGCCAGCAGGAAGCATTCATCCCCCAGCAGAGTGAGGAAGAAGAGGATCTGCATTCCGCAGCCTGTGAAGGAGATGTAGCCACCACCCAGGATGAAGTCGGCTGCCATCCGTGGCACAATGGTGGAGATGAGCATGATGTCCATGAGCGACAGCCAGCTGAGGAAGAAGTACATGGGGCTGCGAAGGCGGGAGTTTGTCCTGATGAGCAGGATCATGAGCCCATTTCCAGAGAGAGCCACCAGAAACATGGCCATAATGATGGAGAAGAGGAAAATGTGCAGCTGCGAGTGGGTGAAGAGGCCCAGGAGGATGAAGTGGGAAATAAGAGTCTGGTTCCCCACCCAGGCCATCTTTCCTGCGTGTGCTGGAGGGAGGCTCAGATCTGGAAGGAGGAGGCTCACATTTAGCATCTTAACTTTGAAAACATTACATTTTTACCCTGTACCTTATTCTCTTTCATTAAGAATAAAAAATGCAGAGGTTTCCTTTGGGGGCGAGGCAAACTCTAATGAATGCTGTTGATGGTAGTTGTAAAATTCTGGGATTCTGGGCCGGAGATTTAGCTCAGTGGTTCCGGTGCCTGCCTCGCAAGCGCAAGGTCCTGAGTTCGATCCCGGTAACCAAATACAATGCTGGGCATGGTGACTCATGCCCACCAGCCATCAATACCACATACCACAGAGCCAGGTGTGGTGGCTCACGCCTGTCATCCCAGCACTTGGGAGGCAGAGACAGGAGGATTGCTGAGTTCGAGGCTTGCCTGGGCTATGTAGGGAGCTCAGAGCCAGCTTGAACTACAAAGTGAGACCCTGTCTCAAAAAAAAAAAAAAAAAATTCTAGGATTCTTTTTCTCCTTTTTGTTCAGTACTGAAGATTAAACTTAAGGAAGTCCTGAGCTACTTTTCCAGCCTTCTTTAAATTTTATTTCCAGACAAGTCTTGCTAAGTTCCCCAAGCTAACCTTAAATTTGCAATCTTCCTGTCACAGGCTCCTGAGGACCTGGGATGATAGGCATATGTCAGCATACATGACTGGCTTTTAGGACTTCCGCTATACAGCAGAAACGTGGATTTCAAGGTATTTATTCTAACGTGGAAAATGCTTTTATCTCTGCTAAAAATTGGTTTATCCTCTGGCCCTCATGCTCATTTCTTCTAACATTTTCTAGGTCAGTATCCTCACTCAAGGATTTACATTTTTTGGGAAAAGTAAATGAAAAGCAAAATTCATTCGCTGTGTAAACTAGAACTTTGCATAACCTTTCTGAACTTGTTTCTTTAGCCTACATTGAAATAACAATACTGCTTGCTGTATGTTACAAGGTGATAGGAAAGATCACATGTGAGAACATAAGCAATTTATAACAATGTAGAATTGAATACAGCTGTCATTCCTGGGGATTTCTTTTTTATATATACCAGGGATCAAACTTGGGACTTTGTGCTTGCAAGGCAAGTGCTAGAACCATGAAGCTAAATCCTTGACCTTCTGGAGATTTCTTATGTGCCAAGCACAATGATGAGCACACTGTTATATCCTCAGTTAATTCTTATAACTGCTCTGAAAAAGATGATCACTATCTCATTATGCAGATAGGGAAACTGAAACATAGAGGCATTTTTTCCATATATGAAAGCTTGAGGTATTTTAAGAGGCTTAGTGGACAACCGGAGACAACTCAGATGCCATACTTAAAGAAATAATTAGGGTGTAGTAACATGGTAAAATAATATTTTGTCAGTGGGATATCCATGACATTTTAATTAATAGAAAAAAGTTTACTAAGTATTCTTAAGTATTTTCTAAAGGCTGGAAGAAAATACAGGAAGATATCAGCCCAGTGTGTCTCTTTCTAGGTATCTTCTCAAAAGAGTTAAAGATGTTGCATTAGCGACACATGCATATTCGTGTTATAGTGGCACAATTTACATAGTTAAATCTTGGAAGAGACCTATTTGTTCATCAACAGATGAATGGGTAAAGAATAAACTTTAATCATTTATAGAAAAATGGATGCACCTTAAGACAATGTTATGTGAAATAAACTAGACACAAAAGCTTAAATATAGCATGACCTCTGTTATATAAGAAACCCAAAATACAAACAAAGAGCAAAGCAAAAAATCAATAATAGAAATAGGGACATAAAGCTTCAGCAAATGGAAAGGAATCCAAAAGATGTTATGAAGGGAGCCTAGGGGAAGAGGAGAGGCTAAAAAAAAGAATTAAGACATCTTATGTACAGGTACCAACTCTCCTTGAGGTATGTGATTATTAGGTACTGCAAACATATACTACTAAAAAGTAAAAAATTGAAAATAAGAAAGTGATTATTACTTAATAAAACACTGGGTTTATAAGTCATATATAACACAATTTGGAAGTTTGGAGTAAAGGCTTATTTCTTTGAAAAATGAATATGTTACAATTGCAACATAAACTATAGGGATATAGCTCAGAGGCACAATGCCTGCCTAGCAAGCACAAGCTCATGAGGTCAATCCCCAGTACAAAACAAAAATTTACAATCTGTAGGAAAGAATCACAATGCTAAAACTTATAAAATTTTACTGAAAATCATTTTAAAAGGCTTGAATAAAGTTATGCATGCTTTAGATAAAGGCTCAATAAGGTTGTAACTTCTTCTCAAAATTCATCTGTTAAATCCATATGACCATAATGAAAATCCCAATGAAACATGTATACTTTACAATGTAGAGGTTAAAATTCTCTTGGGAGACCCTCAAAATCAGAAAGAAGATTGAGAGGAGATGTATGATCCTGGTTAGACAAAGTTGATGTACTGAAAGGTAAACATACAAGCTATCTCCAGGTGCAAGAGCAGAGACTGAGCAGGAGTAAAAGAGATTATGGGAAATATAGTATTCCCATTGGCATAAACCCCAAAGTGCCCTCTCCAAAAAGAAGGGCAAAACTGAAGTTCCTTGTTTACAACAGTAGAAACAGTACACACACAGGGATCTCTCAGGACCTAGTTTATTTCAAAGGCAAAAAAGTTCAGCAATGAACCACATGGACCATCTATACATATAGGAAGAATTCTGATTTTGTGACAGGGAAAGGAGAGAAGATTTTTAAGAATAGCCTTATGATTTTTTATTCTAGTACCCTGAGGATTACTAAACATTCTGAAGGACTTCATTTCTGGTTAAAATTAATGATTAGACTATTCCTTTCCAGTGGCAGAATGCTACTAGCAGAGGAATTAGATACAATGTGAACCGGTGAGAAGATTATAACAGCAATATATTTTTAAAAACCACACACACACTTTTTGGGGCCCTGGAAGCAATTGGGTGGGCAGTTACTCACCTAGAAGCCTAAGAAGGTTGAATTCTAAACCAACAAAAAGAGATTGCTTGAAAATGTACCAAAGGAACACAGATGAGCCTTTTTCTCCTTCACCCCCAGAAGAAAGAACTAAGAGTTCCAGGAAGGCCCTGGAAGGTGAGGATGCTATGAACATGAAAAATGTAAAGAAAGTCTGGCATATCCCACTTAGCTCCTAGACCCAGATTTATTTGCTGTTGGAAGGAAATTAGAACTCTTCCCCTAGACCCTGCCAGAATTTTGGCCCAGAAAATGTCTAAGGATGGCAATACTGGAAGTTTAAAAAATCCATATCACTCAAAGTAAAGTACAACTAGCAGTACTATGAACATACTTAAAGCAACTGGGTACCCAACAATAATATGAGAAGAAAACTAAGGATCCACACACATCAAAACATTTCCTTTAAGAGAAGGAAAAATAACAAAGAAATGTGGATAAAAAGGAGATTCTTGCCAGGCGTGGTGGCTCACGCCTGTAATCCCAGCACTCGGGAGGCATAGACAGGAGGATTGCTGAGTTCGAGGCTTGCCTGGGCTACATGGTGAGCTCAGAGCCAGCCTGAACTACAAAGCAAGACCCTGTCTCAAAAAAAAAAAAAAAAAAAGGAGATTCTTTAGGGAAACAAAAAGTTCTAAAAGATTTAGTCATATTAATGAGATAAAGGAGATATAAACAAACAAAAATAGAATGGCATAGAAATAAACAGCAGCCAGGGAACAAAGACATCCTGTAGAAATAGAAATTTCTTTCTGAATGGTTCTACTTCAAATAGTTCATCTTATAGATTACAAGAATGTAAAAGTGTCTTACAGAGAGAAGTACATTTTTTTATGGTTGAAAAAAAGTTGCCCACAATGGAAATATTTATCAGTAAAAGGTAGGTTGAATAAACAATGAATGATGCAAGTAAGACATATATTGGTGTTGCTTCTTAAGTGTTCATGTAGAATTTTCTCTGAATAATAATAATAATGTTATTATTTTTAATAATGTTAATAATAATTATGTAAATGTAAATAATAATTATTGTAATAATGTTAATAATTTTAATAATGTTATTATTAATAATAATTTTTTTGGAGACAGGGCCTCAACTTTGTTGTTCAGGCTGTTTCTGAGCTCACTATGTAGCGCAGGCAAACCTGGAACTCAGCAATCCTCCTGCCTCTGCCTCCTGAGTGCTGGGATTACAGGCGTGAGCCACCACACCCAGCATTGTGGGTTGTGGTACTGATTGCTGGTGGGCGAATCACCACGCCCAATATCATATCATTGTATGTGGTACCAGGATTGAACCAGGGCCCTTGTGCTTGCTAGGCAGGTGGCAGAACCACTGAGCTAAAACCCTGGCCCAATAATATTATTTTTAAAAGCATAACAATATGAGCTGGGTGGTGGAACCAGATTATTATACTAAATTATATAATCATATCTTTATACAGATCTAGACATGTGGCCCAGTGACAGAGTCCTTGCCTGCCTTGCAAGTACAAGGCCTTGAGTTTAAATCCCAGTACAGAAAAATAATTCTACTGAATTACATTCTCATAACATATTGTGTAACATTATACCATATTATATTTTGCATGTATTTGTAAAAGAAAGTGTGTGCATATGTATATATAAATATACCCATAAATAAAATTTCTGGAATAAAACACAAGGAACTAAAGTACTACTTCAAAAGGAAAATATCAGAAAAACCAGATTGTTGAGATTAGAAGAGAAATGAGTCTTTAGATCCATACTACCTTTAGAATTTTCATTTTTTTTAGACAAGAACTTAATTTTTTTAGGCAAGAACAGAATAAATATCTGAATGTAATGTTAAACCAGTAAGATTTATCATGGAAATTGATAAGGCAAGCATCAACATGCATGAACAAGACATTCTAGTTACTTAAATATCTACTATTTAACCAAAGTAATTTTGGTTTTGTTTTGTGTGTTTGTTTGTTTGCAGCACCAGAGATTGAACTTGGGCCCTTGTGCTTCCAAGGAGGGTGCAGCACCACTTGACCTAAATCCTTGGCAACCAAAATGATTTTGGAAAAAAAACCCACGTAGGACCTAGTTTTGACAGTACATACCTGTGATCCCAGCACTACAGAAGGGTGAGGCAGGAGAATCGCAAGTTGAGCCCAGCCTTGACAATTTCACAACATAGTACAGATTGTGTTAAAATATCAGAAATGGCTTTTCTCCAGAAGACAGAAAAGTTAAGAAACAAAGATACAATAAAGAGTGCAGGGACAATAGACATCATGAGAGAGGAGAGCAAAAGTGCTGAGATAGAAGGGTCAGAGGAAGAAGAGAAAGGCACCTGCATGAGTGAGGCACTCATACCAGCATTGGCCTCTTCTAAGGTGAAGAGGTTGCTTTGAAAGTATCGCTCTTTCCACGTCTTTACGAAGGGCTGTAGAGAAGAGTGCATTTTTATACCACCCTTCTGACTCTCCCATCAACCTGCTCCCTTCAGGTCCTCTCAGATCAGCCCCAGACTGTCAGGCACCACATGCAGCTGCTTGTAACATGAACAGAGATGGAAATCATGCCAGCATTCTCCAGCTTGCCCTCCCACCACTGGGACATCCTGTGCTCATGTCCACAAGCCTAGCCTCTTGCAGGTGACTACAGGGCCATGTAGGCTACAAGACCAACCTCTGCAGACTCAGATATTCCAGACCTGCCCATTCAGTCAGCCATTCAATTTCTGAGACAATTTAATAATAAAGTGAAAGTTATGTATCCTAAATAAAATTGTAAAACATGTATGTGCCAACACTCATTGTCTGTGAGTGTGTTCCAGCCAGCAAGACTTGGGGTCATATTTACACCATCCTATCTCAATACAATGCCTTCCCTGTTCCTGCATTCACTCAGTAGATAGTTACTGTGTATCTGTTATGTATTATGTGCTAACTGCTTACAAAAAAACTGAATAAATAAATGAGGGTTTCCTTTTTTTGCTTTTTGAGACAGGGTCTCACTTTGTAGTTCAGGCTGGCCCTGGCCCTGAGCTCACTATGGTGCCCAGGCAAGCCGCCGCGAACTCAGCAATCCTCCTGTCTCTGCCTCCCAAGTGCTGGGATTACAGGCGTGAGCCACCACGTCCAGCATTGTGGTATGCGGTGTTGATTGTTGGTGGGCGTGTCTCCACGCCTGGCATTATATGTGGTTACCGGGGATTGAACTCAGGTCCTTGCGCTTGTGAGGCAGGTGCCGGAACCACTGAGCTAACCCTCCGGCCCCAGGGTTTCCTTTTTGGGAACTGCTATTCTCATGACTCTGTTTTCCTGCTCCCACATCCTTCTGACCTTCACTTCTCCACTAAGTGCCTCCTCCACTTGATGGAAATCTCCCTCCCTCCCTCCCTCTCTCCCTCTCCCTCCCTCTCTCTCTCCCTCTCTTTCCCTCTCTCTCCCTCTCTCAATCTCTCTCCCTCTCTCTCCCTGTCTCTCTCTCTCCCTCTCTCTCTCTCTCTCTCTCTCCCTCTCTCTCTCTCTCTCTCTCTCTCTCTCTCTGTCTCTCTCCCCACCTTGTGGTCCATAATCCAAAGACACTGATCAATCAAGTAGTGCCTGGTAACTTTTAGAACAGCAGAATTTTCTAATATGAGGGAGCATAGGCCCAGAAATTTATGAAAACTTGGTGTTTATATGCATAGCTCTGGACAGAAAGTCATAGTCATATTCTTTTAAGAAGTGAACTTGTTTTGCCTGGTGGTGATACTTGCATTTCAGTAGTGAATATCTAATTTTCCCAAACAAATGACACATTAGTTGAGCACAAAGGCTTTGAGTATGTGTCTCCATGACCCAGTTGCATTACCTGTTCACAGCTGAGAACACATAATGCTCAGGAAAGGTGCCCAAGAGGCAATCCCCTGGCCCTTCAGAATGTCAGGAGAAAATTTTCACTTGCTACGCTGAGCCAGGAAGACTTTCTGGAGCTTAAAAGACAACATCAGATTCTGAATGATAATAGCGGTATACAAGGCTATGCAGATGCCAACTGGACCTTCTAGGCAGAGGAAAGAAGCAGAGAAAAAATCAGGCTTGATAAGCAGTGAAGTTTGACCAGAGAACAAAGCAGAGGTTCCACACAGGGGAGTAGAGAAAGAGAACTGGTTCTGAATTCCAAGTTGAGGAGTTGGTACCTTATACAAGAACTAGAGCTCAACAAATGATTATTTGTATTGGCCTTGGGCAAATACTCTTTTGAGCATTTCACATCATCTCAAAAATTAGAGGGAAAACAATCACCTTCCTCAGTAATTATGAACATTAAAATACTTAATATGTTCAGAAGCACCAAGTATAGGTTCATGAAAAAAAAAGAAAAAAAATCCATTGTTGACCTTTGTTAAAGGAAAAGAACTAAGATGTTTCACTAGGTGACTTAGGGACAGCAAGACTAGAAAAAATGGTAAAATACTAAGAAGCAGCTATGGTGGCCCAAGCAGGAAATGGCTACTCACCGAATGACCTTGGGCTGGTTCCTTAACCATTCTGAGCTTCAATTTCACCATCTATACAGTTAGGATAATAATTGATTTTGTAGTATTTCCTCATAGATTGACCATACAGATTAGATAGGATAATATATAGAAGCTCCTGCCCTATGCCTGGTACATTGTAAGTGCACAATACATTGTGGCAATTATTAAGAAGCCCATAACATCATCACTCACTAGGTTCTAGACAAAGGTGGATGTAGGAGGAATTTTTTTAAAGATATGAGGCAGAGCCAGAGATTTAGCTCAGTGGTTCCGGCACCTGCCTCACAAGTGCAAGTTCCTGAGTTTGATCCTGGTAACCACAAACAGTGCTGGGTGTGGTGGCTCATGCCTATAATCCTAGCACTGGGGAGGCAGAGGCAGGAGGATTGCTGAGTTCCAGGCTTGCCTGGGCTACATAGTGAGCTCAGGGCCAGCCTGAACTACAAAGTGAGACCCTGT